>JAYKQN010000003.1:11427500-11445000 GCA_036785175.1 Eupleurogrammus muticus
AAACACAACGTCCCCTTAGACCCTCACATCGTACAAGGAAAAACTCCCTAACAGAGGGATCTCTTCCTGGATGGACAGACATGCAATAGGTGAACAGGATGGAATATAATACATTTAGAATAGTTAAGTATGACACTAAATAGAAGCAGAAGAGAAAATGCCAGAATAAAAGTTACAGTGCCGTTTAAGAAACAAATTGATTGAATAAAAAACGGAAGCCAATAGAAAAAGTCTTGGGCTGAGAGTTGCAGCAGACCTGTGGTTTTCTGGGAGTTTGTTCCAGATACAGGATGTGGAGCGTGAAAACCCTATGCTGCTTCTCCATGTTTAGTTCTGAATCTGGGACAGAAAAGGTCGTCTGGGATTATTTTGGCCCTAAACCAGTCAGTGCTTTATTATCAAATAAAAGCATTTTTAAATCAACTCATTGTGAGTTAAGATTGGGCTGCAACATTTGGAAATTCACCCCTGAGTTGTTGAAGTGCTCAAACAATACAAAGTCAGTGCAGCTTTAAGTAAGATCTGATCTGAAAGACTTGGCTGATCTATGGATCGTGCAAAGTCATTTTCACCGGTCCAAAAAAAACAATGAGACGCCACTTAACGCGTGCCTTGTAAATCCTGTACATACAGTAAGTATGTCGTGTTTTGTGTGCGGAAAACCTGTTTGGTTATGTGTTCACCACTTTTGGTATTTGGCAAGTTTATTTTGACAATAAGCTCCTTAGGTTACAGTTAGTAAGAATTACTCTGTGTGGTTCAACCTGTTTGAGTCATTTGTGTGTCTGTGCTACTCTGGAAACGCATGAAACAACACAGGTATATTTGAACTCACCAAACTATTGACACAACCAGGACAGACGCGTTTTAGGTGTGATTGTGGATCAAGGAAACGTGACCTTTAAAAATGTTCATTTGACAGGTTGATGACTATAAGTGATGACTTAATTACAGGTAGTGAGGTACAGGTAGCAGCGCTACAGTTTAATTCACATTCCACCAAACTGTGCTGTTTTCTGCTGTTCCCCTCAAATTCAATGACTTTGGAAACAACACAGCTTCACAACAAGATTCATTTAACCAGCTTCTACATCACTGTATACATGTTATATCTTTAAATCTAAAAATCCGTCAAGTCCATTCTCTCAATAATAATTATTTATGTAGCACTTCCTTACAACGAACAGACAAAAAAAAAAAAACTGGCATAATTAAAATTAAAAGATATAAGTGACATGGCACCAATTAATGCGGAAATTCGAGTTATTAAAAATAACTTCAGTAGAGATTAAAAGTTACTGTGAGATGAACTCCATTATAAGAGCTGAGACTCTTATAATGGAACTGGGCTCTGTTACAGCTACCAGCAGAGTTTATCTGAAAGACCTGAGGTCACAAATGTCTTGGAGGCTTGGAGTGCAACAGGCAACTGGTGTAAATCGGGGGCGGCTTTTCATTCTAAAAGATTTTTTTAGGCATTAACAAGAAGTCCTTAAAAGAGCTGAGAACAAAGATCTACAACTCCATCTAAGACATTAGACAGACCAACAGATGACTTTAATTATCCCAAAGGGAAATTAGGTTGCCATAGCAGCAGTCCTGTAACTTGAAATACAATTTAAACAAAATTACAAAAAAACAATAAGGTTTGTAGAAAAAAAAGAATAGAAAAGCTACTGAATAGAGCTTAGATCTTAACTCTTCACCTACTACTTTTTACCTGAGTTAAGTCTAAACCCAGCGGCCACATGAATGAATTAAGCTGCCTGTTGTGATTCCGCTACAGGGTGAATCAGTTCATCATTTGTCAACAGGAGACATGTTGATTATAATTACTGACAATTGATCATCTCCTCCTTAACTTTCAGTTAAAGTTTGTTTTTGTTCTCTTAGTGTACGGTGCTATTTTATTAGGGTGGAGAGTCACGCCTCAATTAGTGTGAAGTTGAAATGTCTGAACAAGACACACAAAATAACACACAGGGTTCGTGCTCTGACTCCTCCAGTACATACGTACTGCAGGAATTAGACTAATTTGAGCATTTTACCAAACAAACATCTATCTCAGGTGTGAGATTAAGCTGGAAATCATCCACAGCGTGACATTCACCACAGGATTCAGTGGAAAACAGCACGTCTTTCCGTATGTTAATCACCTATTGGCACAAGCATCAACAGACTTGTTTAGATATGTTTATGAATCATCATCAACATCTGCAATCAGAACTAAAAAAGAATGATGAGTGGTAAAGAGAAAGGTTGTCTCCCCAACAAGTGTGTTGATGTTGTTGTGGAGATCTTAATGTCACATATAAATTATATACTGCATCGATGAAGTTATTAAAGTGTTGTCTGTGTCAAAATAAAAACTAAACTAAACCTGTTGCTCCTCATCTTTACTTTACTATAAGCATCATTTCCTTTTTCCAGGTGACGTTTGAAACATAGAGGCTGGAGGAAAGTGTTGCCGTCTCATTTCTTCTTCTAATTCGATCAGGATTGCAGTGACTTTTCACAATTGTTTGCATGTGTGTGTGTGTGTGTGTGTGTGTGTGTGTGTGTGTGTGTGTGTGTGTGTGTGTGTGCATCTGTAAACCAGCATTGGCAGGGAGGCTGAACTCTAGAATTGCTGATCAATGTGCCAGAAATTGGCCTTAGTATTATTATTATTAAAAAGTTGTCCATGCTGTGTATGTGTGTGTCTATGTGTGTGTGTGTGTGTGTGTGTGTGTGTGTGTGTGTGTGTGTGTGTGTGTGTGTGTGTGTGTGTGTGTGTGTTTGAATACAGAAGTGATGCCAGCATTGTGCCCCCTCAGGGAAGGTCAGCCTGAATGATAATTATGGTTTATCTTTTTTAGCTCCGTCTGAACACGCCTTTGTGGTGTGTGTAGGTCACACCCTGGACCGAAGGGTTGTGTGTAAGTGTGTGTGTGTGTGTGTGTGTATGTGTGTGTGTGTATGTGTGTTCCTGTTGCATCTGTCTGTGTGAGGATGTTTTTGCATAGTTAGGACATTGTGGCTGGTCCTCACTCCGGGACAGACCTGCAAAGGGCGGACCAAGGGTTACGCCTTGGTTCTGGTTGGGTGAGGGTTATTAACAGGGTCAGTAACAGGGTAAGTAACAGGGTCAGTAACAGGGTTAGTAACAGGGTCAGTAACAGGGTTAGTAACATCGTCAGTAAAAGGGTCAGTAAAAGGGTCAGTAACTGGGTCAGTAACAGGGTTAACAGGGTTAATAACAAGGACAGTAGCAGGGTCAGTACCAGGGTTAACAGGGTTAATAACAAGGACAGTAACAGGGTCAGTACCAGGGTTAACAGGGTTAATAACAAGGACAGTAACAGGGTCAGTACCAGGGTTAACAGGGTTAATAACATGACAGTAACAGGATCAGTAACAGGGTCAATAACAGGGTTAGTAACAGGGTCAGTAACAAGCACAGTAACAGGGTCAGTAACAGGATCAATAACAGGGTCAGTAACAGGGTCAGTAACAGGGTCAGTAACAGGGTCAGTAACAGGGTTAGTAACAGGGTCAGTAACAGGCTCAGTAACAGGGTTAGAACAGGGTCGGTAAAAGGTTTAGTAACAGGGTCAGTAACAGGGTCAGTAACAGGGTCAGTGACAGGGTCAGTAACAGGCTCAGTAACAGGGTTAGTAACAGGGTCAGTAACAGGCTCAGTAACAGGGTTAGAACAGGGTCAGTAAAAGGTTTAGTAACAGGGTCAGTAACAGGGTCAGTAACAGGGTCAGTAAAAGGGTCAGTAACAGGCTCAGTAACAGGGTTAGTAACAGGGTCAGTAACAGGCTCAGTAACAGGGTTAGAACAGGGTCAGTAAAAGGGTTAGTAACAGGGTTAGTAACAGGGTCAGTAACAAGGACAGTAACAGGGTCAGTAACAGGATCAATAACAGGGGCGGTAACAGGGTCAGTAAAAGGGTTAGTAACAGGGTCAGTACCAGGTTTAACAGAGTTACTAACAAGGACAGTAACAGGGTCAGTAACAGGCTCAGTAACAGGGTCAGTAATAGGTGATACAATACAATAATTTAATTATATCACCAGTGTTTCAAAAAAAAGCAACTTGGTTACAAATATCAGACACAGCCTGTTACACTAACACAGGGATGGGCAATCCTGGTCCAGGAGGGCCGGTGTGGCTGCAGGTTTTTCTTCCAACCAAGCAGTAACACACCTGATTCTACTAATGAAGAAGGGTTCTAGTGCTTAATTAGTAGAACCAGGTGTGTAACTGCCTGGTTGGAACAAAAACCTGCTGCCACACCGGCCCTCCTGGACCAGGATTGCCCACCCCTGTACTAACACCTACTGACCTGCCTGGTTCAATGCTACACTCTGAAAACGACCTGTCTAAGTGAGTAAAAGGGCCATTCTCCTCTTTGATACAATCAGCAGATTCCACTCTGGACCTCCGCATCAGTGTTCTCGGGCTTCAGGGTCAGGCTGCTGTTGGTGGTTCTGGTGCTGCAAAAAGCAGGAGTGAACCCACCCCCCTACCCCCCACCCTCCAGGTACAAGTTGACTCACCTTAACTGACCTTAAATCACCTGAGGCTGAAAAGTTGACGATTAAGAGCAGAGCGCCAAGTTCGTAGAAATGAGATACAAACATGAATTGAAATGTGTTCCTTCCTGTACAAGCGAGTTCTGTGGAAGGATAGAAATATGATCACATCGCATTGTTGCCAGTGAGTTTGAACACACCTTCAGTTATAGTGAATTCTAGGTGGTATGTGCCATTCTCTTCAGAAGTGTTGCCGCATTTTTTCTTTTTTACTTGTGTGCTATACGGGACAGTGCCAAAAAATGTAATTGGTGTACAAGATAGTTTAACTCTCTATAAAATCATGTTTAAAAATTAATACACATGCTATCATGCAGAGATAGTGAAGCTGATTTTTGTGTCCTTAAACATCCTTTTGGTTGGAAATAAAGAAACATGTTTGTGATTTGAGGACCTTTCGACTACTTGTGGTATTTCACATCAGTTAAACATGTGACTTACATCAGTTGCGTTATGGAGACAATGGAGATTCATTTCTGAAAAAATTGAAAATGTATTGTTCTCATTTATACTGAAGATTTGTTTTATCTGATTTGCTTTATTTCATTTTTTCACCATTGAATGAGGCATTATAATGTAAGGGAAATTCACAGTTCATAATTCTTTCTCACTCACACACTTGTCACTACTCAGCCAATCTTCCTGTCAATCACAGATGTAGTATGTGCTTCATGCCTCTACATGAAGGTGTGTGTGGGCGTGTGTGTAAACTTTTTCAAACTGTACAAGCCATGTGTTTCCAGCATTTGACTGTGTTAACTTATTGGCCCTTGCTTAACAATAACCACTATTTTTCTAACCCCAGAACCTATTCTAACCCTAAACCTAAAATATGTCAATTTCAGCGACTGTGGGTCGATTAAAACATTAACATGGAGCTTGATGATGTCATGTAGTGGTGTGAATGAAAAAAATGAAACACTGAATAAAGATGTTTCTCCAAAATAAAAATAAAAAAATAAAGAAGTAACTTAATTGTGTTTCTGCTGCAACCTGAGCTCATGCTAACGTCAGCTCCACTTGTTTCTGTCAACATAGAACCGGACAACTGATGATTAAATCTGGTTTATCCGGTTAAAGAACGTTTAAAAACAATTACCAAATAAAAAAAAAAGGATGTCATAGAATGTAGCTCAAAACTGAAAAAACAACTACGTAATACCCTTTCCTCCACAGATTTCTAAAGGTCTGAATATTGTTTCCAACATTTTGGATAATGTTAGTTTACAACTCAACAGAATATGTCACCCTTCAAACATTTAATCCAGAAAATGTACATTTCCTGCATATTTGGCCTTAAGTGTAATCACACACGTCTTTTTTTTACTTTCGGTTTTAGTTTACTATAAATTGTCCCTCCTCTTATAGTTAACAACAGTCAAACAAGTCAATTGAGACAGACTAGTTATAGCTTTAGTATTTGGAATAAAACCTTTTCATTGAGTTAATATTGTGCAGGTGTATCAATGTGTCATTTACAGGCTTTATAGTTTCACATTGTCTTTTATTTTTGTGTGCGTTTTTCTGTGTATAATGCTTTGTCAGGTCAATGGTAATAAAAAGCAGAAACGTAAGCAAAGCTAAAATGAGACTGTCATTAAAACAATATGATTAGACTTATACACGTAAACTGCAGCAGCCTCTGCAGGCTTACCACATATTTTGACACAGAACCATATGATATCTATTATAGTAACAGAAATAGTGTATTTTATTCTGTCATAAAATGGTTATTGTGGTATTTTATGGGCTGCAAGTTGAACAGAAAGTCAAATTATTCATCTTCTGTCAATCAACAATCATTGGTTATTAAACTATACAGATCTAGTTATTATTTTATAACAAGTCTTCAGTGCAAAAAAATGCAGATGCAGCTCGGTCCCCGGCGATTCACAACCCATTAAATATTTATTTTCCCATCTGCAGCTTATTACCAGACCATTATTCCTATTAGCATAGATACTTGTGTCTATGCAGGCTTAACAAATTACTTTTATTACTATTGTAAAAGTAATACTGTTGAAAAAGTTAAGAAATTGGTGAATATCAGTGCAGAGCCGTTGAGTTTCTGTGATAAGCAGACCATGCCTCAGATACTGTGAGGTCACTCAGAAGTGTAGCAACAGCACCAGAATGTGTTGTGTAACTCCTCGTCATTGTTGGGCAGGAACTTGGAACGGAACAGTGATCAGTTTGTGCATTTCATCCTGCAGCTGTAAAACTTTTACTCTTGAGTTGCTGTCAATGTGGACGATCCAAAGTGCTCATTGTAAATATTCAGAATCAGGCCAATGTTCTAGGATGTGAAGTGATGTTCCTAACCGTAATCTTTATATTGAGTGTGCTGTGCATATTTTGTAAGTTCATTCAATATAATGGACTTGATGTTTTAAGGAAAATTTAGGTCAAAAAAACAACTATATCAATGGATCTAACACAACTTTTTAAGCTTTTAAAAAGCGGTCCCTATGAGAACCTCAGCAGTGAGTTAAAGAGACGCATGAGAAGAAATGCCTTTCACCATCTGATAAATGTAGCAACACGTGATGTTCACTGAAACTACAGCTTTAAATTTAATTTAACACACGATCCTTTTAATGACTAATTGCCAAACTAATCATGAAGTTAAGGCCGAAAAGCTCTTCTCCTGTTTTTCCATGCTGGATCATGAATGCGCAGATACACAAACACATGTTGACACCTTGATGACTCAGAAAAATCCAGGTTTAGGGTGTGGGGATCATGTTACTGCAAACATCTGTAGGGAAGTTTGGGCGTGCCGCCTTGCTTATATTTGCGAATGTACTTGACCTGAAAAAGTGTGAATATAATCAGTCTCCATCACACAGGCATGCAAAAACGAAGAGGAATGTGACTGTTATCAGCAGCAGCATCAGTTCTCTGTGGGAAGAAGTGTAGAGGCACTTATAGGAATTTGATAGAAAAAGGACAGAAACGCCTGAGAAAAGACATCAAATGGTTAAGTCACCAAATCTCAAAAAATTATAAATTTATAAGCTCACTTATGATCGTTAATTGCCAAGGTGGATGGAATTTCCGCTCAAAGCATCAACAAACTCTGTTTTCCCAGAGACCTTTTAGGAGCTCCAGAAAACTGCACCAGATATTTTTTGTCTATCTGCAAATATCGATACAGACTTACTCTGTTGATTACACCCCCTAGAAATAAAATTATAATGTAGATATTATAAACCAATCTTACCAGATACGTGGACTTACATTCCCTTCCTTAGATGTTTATCGAAATGACCCGATGTTATTACATAATGTGTGTTTAGATTAATTAATACTAATAACCACAAGGTCAACTGAATGCTACAATGTGTTCCTGATGCACATCTAGTCAATCACTGACCTGTCTGTGGTCACAGATTTGCAGAATGCAGTTGTGTTACTGCAATATATAGAATTGAGCCTACTGTTATTTATCAGTTAATTGTGTTGCCATTTTACAGTGAAATTTATGAATCAGTCTCCCACAGTTCAAATGTTAACTCAGAAAGATGCTGCCATACACGCTGCACTGGAGGATACCACCTCATGCCCCACTTCTCATGTAAAGGAGGATAAGCCTAAGCGGATGTATGTTTAGACTTGAAAGGCTTACAACTCTACGAGTATAGAAACCATCCATGAAATAACAGCTGTCACATCACCACGGCCTCATTTCAACAGCAGCGGCAGCCACTACAGTACCTCACATCAGAGGACAGATCTGTGATGACAGATCCAGTGCTGTTTACTTGTTCTCCTGTCTGCTTCATTCCCTGACTTGAAAAAAATGAAATATGAATGGGTACATGTTACCTGAGCAACAGTTACCTATAAATAAACTATGTGAGGTACATAAAATATATGATACAAAAATATTAGGAGGCACAAAATGCACTATATGAATAAGTGATCAAATCAAAAGGTGTAGCCAACACCATCACTGTGCAGGTAAAAATGGCTTTGACAGAATAGTTATGCTCGAGGCATCATAAGGAAAACATTTCAGATAACACCTGTCAACTGTTTTATATAATGAAACTCACTTGAGGTGAGGTGAGGTGAGGTAAAGAAGAAGTGTACATCAGGACACCATATATACACACACCCTCTCTCTCTCTCTCTATATATATATATATATCACCTGTAGCTCATAAAACACAGAGGATATGCATTAACCCTAAACCAGTGTGAGTTACAGGTACACAGAACAGAACAGAAATAGCACGTCCATAATGAGCAGTAGTGCAGCAGAATCGGAAGCAAGTCAATTAATTAATGGTGATGGGTTTAGTCCAGCAGCTCCTTAGAAAATTATCTCCAGGTCTTCAAATGACTATATATATTACAGCAGTTTATATAGTATAATCACCGGCTGTGTATGAGTGTAATCTTGAATGTGCATGTGTCACATTAGGTTCAATCACCGTCACAGTTGTGACAAATCTACACTCAGTGTCTGCCCCAGGGGTGCAGGCTTTGTGGGCCCAGAACTGATAACATATACAGTAATGCAACGTTACAGCTGTCCGCCCCAATCAGCCTTTACATAGCTGTTCGAGCATGTGGGTTTGAAGTTGATATGAATGTAAAGCGTCAGTTTAAACTAGAGAAACTGCTTAGATTGTATAAATTAAACCTACAATACAATGGATGTCAAGCAAAAAATAATCCAGATAAAACCAAAAAATAATACTTGATTAGCTCAAAATCCATGACAGAAACATGTGACTTCTCCTGTGAGCTCAAAAAATGAAATGTCTATGATATTGGTTGACATCACCTCAGGTTATTTCTGACTGGCTGAACTGAGAGCGTTACACCAACTTGAAATTCTACCAGGTCTGGTCATTTTAGTTTATCAAGCTGATAACTCAGCAGACTTTGATAAGGAAATGATAGCTGAGTTCTGGAAGATCAATTTAGAACAGGTGATCAAAGTTGAGCTTTGTAGACAATAAAACAGCTTTGATATGCTCGTGCCAGCCAATCAGAAAAGAGTAATCATCCAGACCATGGCATAACCACTGATAACGGCGACTCAATAAAGTGATAACATTAAACTAGAGTGACAAGATTACAATAAATCTAATGTGAGACAAAGATTATGTTTATGTGGGTAAAAGTGTTACATGTAACCAGTGTCTCACACTTTCAACTACTGTATATGCAATATAAATCTCTTTCAGCTGATTAGTTTTGGAAATTCTACAAACTGCATGAAATACAGTACAAACAGCAGCAGCCTGGATAATTGGACAAAGGCAGAACTTTACAGGTTTAACCTGTCCAACTCTCCTGAAATTGTGTTTGAAAACTCTACAAATACAGTGCAGACACACAGCAGCTGGAACAGAGAGCAGCTCAGATTATACAGAGAAATGTCAGCCTGGGATAATACAAGGTGACTCACAAAAAGGGAAGCTAAAGAATTTTAGGTTTCAACAGACCATGCAGCACATCATGTTTAGGCCAATTTGAGCTAATTGTGTGGTAAAAGTGGTTTAAAATTAACCTTTAAGAAATATGTCCTGCAGTAGTTTGACTTTTGAAAAGGAAAGGCGATGAAACTGCAGGATAATGTCCTAATATCTGGAATCGGGATAAGAGATAAAGCAGATCAGCAGTCCTATGGGACATCTGGTCTCCTTATTAGAAGCAGGTTGCCATTGTTACAGCTCTGCTCGTGGTTAAAATGACACATTTCTTTTTGATAATATAAGCTGTGTTTATCTCTTGCTCTACACTTATCTGTCCGTTCCTCGTATCACTAACTCACTTCCTTGTGGGAAGAGCCTGCTCCTCGTCACACACCTCGCTCTTACACACACGCATGTTTTCTATGCTAGTTTGAAGATAAACGGCGGAAGATCTGGTTATAATTTCCAGTCATGCGTATGACGCTTGAGAAAGAATCCTGATATTCAGGCTCAGGTCAATTTGTCAGAAAGTCAGAAAACAAACAGCTTTAGAAATGTTCCTGTGGTTTGATAATACATAAATAAAGGAAAAGAAAATACATAAATAAATAACAAGATATTCTCTATTATGGATCTTAAATTAGAATTAATGATGTGTTAATTTCAGGCATGTATTTAATTTATTCTTAAAATTTTTCCACCACCTATATAAATTATTAAAAGTATTACATTATCATGCCTTTTAACATATAGTTGACAGTGATGGAATTAAACTATATACATGTACTCATATAATATGTACTATGAACAATTTATTACTTTATACTTAAAACTACTTACTTTATGCTTTCAGATTGTATGTCCAAAGTAAAGGCCAAACTATGGTCAGTTTATAAAATATGACGCATTGCTACGTATGAGTACAACATTATTTACACAGTTAAAGCAAAATGCTGCCATTGTTTCAAATAACCAAAGTAAGCCATATTTCTGGGTACTTTTTTTTTCCTTATCCTTTATTGTCTTTATCTTTATTCCTTTTAAAGGGAAAAAAAATATTGAATAAAAGTTATAAGGAGGATGGTGGTGATTCCTATAATAAAATATACACATTAACAGTTTGCACTGTCTGTGTGAAGTATTACACAAAGCTACCTCTCTGGTTTATGATCTGACTGAACAAAAGACACTTAGAGATGTGTCCTGATGCAGCAGCAGAGGAAGTTAACCATGGGTAAACGTTACTGGAGCTATTGTGGTTTTAGAAGTGCTCTATAAATAAGTTATTATCACTATTAGTATTGTTTAAAAGCTCAGGAGTGGAGTGGCCTGAACAGTCGGCTGGCTGCCTCCTCCAAACTTCAAGTACACATTGCAACACACACACACACACACACACTGGACCACCCCGCCCCGGTCCCGCCCAGCGGCCCGACCCCATGGAGAACAGACGGCGGATCATGTGACAGCTGCAGTTTCTAAACGACAGAGAGAGAGAGAGAGAGAGAGAGAGAGAGAGAGAGAGAGAGAGTTTCGTAACTTAGGAAGTTTTGTGGATCCGTCGCTCACTGACCCTCCTGTTGTGTTAACCATATGTCAGCGACTCAGCTCCGGTCGATGCGTCACTTTTTTCTTTTGCCCGCGTTGAACTGAGTTGACTTGTTGCTGCTCCTGCTGAGGCGGACCGCGGACCGGGACCAGATCCTCCAGGACTCAGACTGCGACTCCAGCTGAGAAGTAAGTCCCGGACCCCGCCGTGGTCTTCGCTCGGTGCCCCCCCCCCTTCACCCATCCCCACACCCCGGACCCCCCATCAGCCCCAGCCCCGGCTGATCTGCTGTAGTAAAGGTTACATGCGGTCTACTGAGCCTACACGTGTTGTATCAGACTCTGTTATGGCAGGGGGACATGGTTTGGTTTAATGGGGTCGAGCTGCTTGTGTGCGGTTATTTGCTTAATTAGAGCCAGTTCTGTGATAATGAACATATTCCATCTGCTCCACTAATGACTGCTGATGTTGACTGGCTGGGAGCTGATCTAAGCGCTATTTATAGCCATCAAAATGTTACTAGAGTAAGTTAAATTTAAACAAAAAAAGTGGGTTTATGAAGGAGAAACTCGAGTGATAGTTTTCTGTCTGTATAGAGAGTTCTTCTCTCTTTCAGATCTACCAACTCTGATCATATATACTTTTATTCTGATTTGGTGGTGTGTATTTAGACATTTATTACAGATAATAAAATGATGTGGATCAGTTGATCTGAAAATTGTTTTTTTTTTTCAATGATGATGAATCCCTGAATTATAATAATAAGGTGAATAACAAAGACTCACACTGGCGTCTTCATGTTTTTTTGTGTGTGTGTTGAGAACCAACATTTTGAACAGTTTTGCTGGAGTCAGTGAGCATTTGACATGCTTTGATTGAACAGCAGAGAATTGTTATATTGTCTTAATGTTATTCATTAGGATTTGCTGCTTGTTTGATCCACAGATCAGATCAAGTGTGTCAGTAGATTCTGAATCTGATGCTAAATCCCCGTGCTGTGGAGGTCTGAGATGATCCTGCACAGTGTCAGAAGTACATACAGAGAGGAGCATACGTGACAGGTGTGTGTGTGCGTATTTGTGTGTGTGTGTGTGTGAGAGGGGCAGAGATCCAAACGTTCAGTCACACCTGAGCGTCTCCCTCCACGCTGACCTCCCGCTTCATCCCCCTCCAAACACACGTCTCTCTCTGGTTGCCACTCTGTGTGTTTCTCCGTCTCTGTCTCTCCCTGTTTCCTGTGCTTTGTTTCAAGGCTGAGGCTTGCGTCACACATTCCACTTGGCATATGAAGCCCTTATCCTGTTTAGAGCCTGGAGTGAGAGAGAAAGAGGGAGAAAGAAGGGAGGAGAGAGGGATGTGGATGTGGGGGGTGGATGGGTGGAATGAGGGCGACCTCGCTGCCTTTTTGTCTTACTTTAAACTCCTTTGTCCCTCTGGAAAAGTTTTTTTTTTGTTAAAAAAGAAAGAAATGAACTGAAACTTCTTTTTTTTAATTTCTTTCTTATCATTTCTTTGTCTCCCATCAGCACAACACACCTACACGCCCCAAATACCCCACCCACCCCTACGCCTCTTTTCCTGAATCAACATGCTGATGTTATCTGGTGGAACAAAATGCGCACGCACACACACACACACACACACACACATACATGCTGCTCAAAGGGCATGTCTGAGGGAACATTAGAGCTAAACATTAAACGCCTGGATGCTGAATAGTTGGAGACTCTCAGTTCGACATAAAGGAAGTGAGGACGCTGTCAGACAGACACAAACTTAAAAAGCTGAAACTTGTTACACAATTTCACATGTGTGCAGGCACACACACACATTCGTGTACAAGCACACTCATACACTTCACTTCTGTTTGTTACCACTTTTAAACCGCTGGATTGAGCCACTGTGACTGCTCGCTCTTGCCGCCACCCCCCCCCCCCCTCCCCATGTTTGAGGTTCATTGAAGTTTTGTCATATTTTGGTAGAAACCCACTTCGCTTTTCTTCCCTGTTTCTGTCTCTGCCTTGTTCTTTCCACTTCCATTTTGACATAGTTTGGTCAGAGCGTCTGTTTTCTTTGCCCTCTCTCTCTCTCCTTTCATTCCCCCCCCTCTCTCCTCTCATTCTTCGGGTAGGGAGGTGCAGTTGCGGAGGGAAGGGGAGTGTGTGTGTGTGTGTGTGTGCGTGTGTTGGGGGGGGTCGGACAGGAAACCGCAGGCCCCCTGCAGCAGCACCCCCCATTTGGCTTCGCTCTCCTCCTTCTCCTCCTCCTCCTTCTCTTCTTTACACCCCCCGACCCATCATGCAGTGTGGAAATAATAACAGTCAGACTAAACTCTGAGGGCTTCCGCTCTTTCTCTCTGGCAGCCGCTGTCGTTCTCTCCTTCCCTCTGTCCTCAGTTGTCTGGAGAGCCTCAAAACCTTGCTCTCTTTGACAAGCACGGCAAGAGGTGTGCGTGTGCGTGTGTGTGTGTGTACAGTACGTGGAGTGCGCGTGCATCAGTGTTATGAGCCCTATGACAACTCCAGTGTGTCTTTAAAATGTGTGTGTGTGTGTGATGATGGATCCTGTTTCCTTTCCCCTGCTGACGGCCCCCCTCTGGCTTCCCCCCGAGGTCTGCAGGCCTGCAGTCTGACGGAGAAAGAGAGAGGGAGCCGCTCCGAGCCCGTGTGCACGTACGTGCGTGTGCGTTTAAAAGGACGGGGGGAGTGGGCTGGGCGGCTCAGGGGGGGGGGAATAGGAAGCCAAAATAAGAGGATGGAGGGGCTTCAGCAGGCGCCTTACAGTGAGAGGGCCGAGCCAGGGAGTTCAAGCCGCGGGTCAAAGTCAGAGCATATGAGGCATCATTAGGGGGGACTCAGGGGTAGGAAGTGAGATAAGGGCTTAAAATTAAGAGGGTAGGGGGGTACACTTTGCGGGTGGAAGAGGATTGAAGTCAGACGGGGCCGGGGGCAACAGAAGGAGTTCAGTGCCACACAAAACAGCGCCGAATGTGATCTCAGCGGAAAGGAAAATATACGAGCTTGTCACCTTGATGAGTCATATGAAGGATTAATCAGCACATTCCCTGGGGGGGGGGGGATGTAAAGACGTAACGAGATACGATTCTGGCGGCGGTGCACAAAGCGTCACCCTGTAAACGATGCTCCCCGCCATCTGAATTAGAACGTTTCAGGTAAGTCTCACAAAACAGGGAGAAAAAGTGGCGAAGAAAGAAAAGTAGAGGATAAGAGTCAGAGGCAGTGAATAAATAAAATGTGTGTGTGTGTGTGTGTGTGTGTGTGTGTGTGTGTGTGTGTGTGTGTGTGTCTATTGCGGCGTGTTCTTGGACAAAGCTGTTGTCTGGAGGTTTCTGGTCTCTCTGGTGATCTCATCATCTCCAGCCTGTTGCCATTAGTGTGAGTGTGTGTGTGTGTGTGTGTGTGTGTGTGTGTGTGTGTCTGTGTGCACATAAGCATGTGTGCGTGTCTGTAATAATTTAGTCCTTTAGTGATTTAGTGTGTGTATTCTGTTGAGCTAGCAGAAACTTGGTGTGCCGCTATGTGTGTGTGTGTGCGCGCGCCCTTACGTGTGTGTGTGTGTGTGTGTGTGTGTGTGTGTGTGTGTGTGTGGTTGAGTCGGTAGCCAGGGACTCCAAGCCACAATATTTTCCCCTTCAGTCATGTTGTTTTATATCATTCATAGAGAGGGAGAAAGAAAGAAATAAAGAAAGAGAGTGTGGGGTGGCGAGCGGTTCAGATAAATACAGTAGTAGAGACCTGAGTTACTGCTGAAAAGAAGGTGGAGGAGAAGAAGAAGATTTGGACTCCAAGGGTGGAGGCAGAGAGATGCAGGAGGTGTTTGCTGAGTGGGTTGGGGTTGAGTACACAGTAGCTCCACTGATCTAGAAGGACAATATTTGCAGACCACACTTGACGTGCACAAACACACACCCACATGTAGAGAGCGCACAGGGAGAAAATACATCCCGACAACCCAGGAAGGCTACTTATTTACCAAATAGGTGCAGCGCACACTGGCTCCTTCACGCCTGTGTGTGTGTGTGTGTGTGTGTGGGGGGGGGGGGGGGGGGGGGGGGGGGGGTCTTTAGATTCTTCACCTGAGGGATGCACGCCACCTCCTCCAGCAGATCACTTACAAAAATCTATTTGTCAGCGAGCCCCCCCAGTTTGCTGATTTATATCCCCTGGCCTGAGGTTTTCCTGAAGACAGAAGACGCCGCACAGCTAAATTGAATTCACTTCTTCAAATTGTCGAAACTTTCTGCGCCTCGTTCTGCACTCGAAGGAAAAGTCTCTCCCCAAGGAACGGCCTTACCACTCACCATCCCCTCACTGCTCACAGATTAAAACGTTCAGCAGAATGCCTTGCCGCCGCTGCCGTGTAACCCGGCTCTCTGTCACCAGCGCCAGGTTTTCTGTTTGTGCTGACTGACTAAAAGGCAGACATATAAATGAACGTGTTTCAGTGCCTCAGACGTCAGTGAATCAGCTCTACTGGGGTCATGTGAGTGATCAAGTCGCGCATGATTTGTTGGATGAGCGGCGAGCGTGTTTTTACTTTCAACGGCTTCAATGTTTAGACACTTCGGAGGTTTGTTCAACAGAGAAAAGCTTAGATAGGAGTAATCTAGCTTCTTATGTTAAACGTCCAGTGTGTGAGAAAATTCTCAGCATCAAGCAGAAGAGATTTGGCCGAAATGGAATAAAATATACATATGTGTCAGTGTTTCCCACAGACAAATTTTTAGGCCATGTGGTGACTGAGGGGTTGGTGTATAAGACAATAATAAAGCTGTTAGAAGAAGTTCAATCATTTATTAATAATTGGTATATTGGTAATTTATTTGAGTGCAAATTAACAAGTGTTGAACACTGATTTTAAATAAACGAGTTTAGTCCCAGATTTTGTTCTGTTAGGTGATAGTGCTGGGATTTCCTGAGGGTCTGTGAACGTGTCTTGGAAGTGTGTAGAGTGGTTCTGAACATTTCCTAAGAAGTTCCTTGCTGCGCTAGCCTTAGGAATAAAGCCGCGGCTAGCAGCTTAGCGTGTGGTTTCTGAGAGAGTCGCTCCACTTCTGTTCACGTGGGGATGTGGAATGTTTTTTTTTTGTTTTTTTGTTTTTCAAACATGGTGGGGTATTTGTGGTGGAGGTGGCCACCTCAACTATAAAGCACGGTGGGAAACCATGTGTGTGTGTTTTAATTACACTTCAATGCTCACATGGGCAATGACAGTGAGACCTTGGAACGGCGTAATTGGGTCCTCATGGTCCTCAGATGGAAAAGTCTGAGGACGAGTCTGGGGGTCTCTGCCGAGGCTGCGTCCCCCAAGACCTGACCACAGATAAGTGGAAGGTTTCTCTATCAACTAGACAAAAACTAATAAAAAATACACTGGTCAGTCACATACATTTCACAATGTCAAGTGACCTCTTTACAGTCAGTAAAGCAGTGAGTCAGTCAGTGTTAAACAAACTGTGAATAACTTACCAGTTATTTCACATTTCATGAATTGGTTTCTCAATCAAACTCCTACACTCCAACCACTGAAACTATCTAAAAAAAAAAAAAAAAAAAAGAAAAACGGCAGATGACCCAGCTGAAAACTCCACCAATGTGTTTATGCTTCTCAGTGTCTCAGGGTTTTTTTTTTTTTCTCGGTGAACATGCACGCAGCCAGATTCAGAGAGGAATTGTTTTCCCTCATGGAGGTGGAAAATTCATGACCACTGTCCACATGATCACATGTCTTTCGTGGCTGCAGCGGACGCTGGATGTCTGGACACAGCAGCAGAAGATGGGTCAGGCGTCCAGAAATATTGACCCCGGTGTATTGCAAAAAGAGGACGTACAGTTGTTGAGGGCTTGTGGCCAAATGCAGAAGACAGTGTTGACAAGCACAGCTGCATATCTGTCTTGAATACTGGAATTACTGGA
>JAYKQN010000003.1:11450000-11727500 GCA_036785175.1 Eupleurogrammus muticus
TTTTTTCTGTCTTTCTCCTTCCTTGCTTGTTGCTTCCTGTACTTTTTAGAGCTCATTGTCCAGCATCTAAAGCTCAGACCCCCTTTTTCTTGCCCTCTTCCGCCCCTCTCTTCTCTCCCATGCCTCGGCTGTTCAGTGCCGCAGCGTTTCATCCTCCAAGTAACGTCTTTCACTCAAAGAAATAATCCCTTGTAGATGTAATAGTCAGGGAATGTTGGCTGTTAGTTTCTGTGTATGTGTGTGTGTTATTCCCCAGTGACGCACACCGCACCCTCCCATTCTTTAATTGTCGGGGCGATTGCCATCATTATGTCATTGTCACCATGCCAACTGTGAAAGTGAGCACATCCCAAACATCGTCACCTCTTGTCTCGCAGCGCAGTCACACAGCAACGATAAAATATAATGAACGTACGGCGCGTATTAAATAGGTCAAGTTTGTTCAGCGGGTATGACGTGCGCGCGTGTGTGTGTGTTTCGCGGGGGATTTTTCGGCACATTCCTTTACACAGAACTGATCTGAGAGGGATTCATGTTTCAACACTTGACACCTGCTCTCAACTGCCACTGCCACACACACACACACACACACACACACAGTACAGATACTTAAATGATAACGTGGAAAGACAAAACTTTTTTTTTTAATTGAAATGAAACACTTTTTAAAAGTAGCTTTTCTTTCCTACTCTCTTGTATTGTACTTGTACTGCTATGTCTGATTTTTATGACATCATTCTGTACACATATGTACACACAGGGTGTTAGAAAACTAATCTGCTTTGGCCTATTGAACTTGGATATGTGACTGGAAAGAAAAGAGTGAAGGTTTATCTACTATTTATCGTTCCAGTTTTTTTTTGTTAATCTTCACGTCAGCAGCATGGTGAATGAAATCAACTTGAGAGGTGGAAAGACAAAACAAAGGCGTGGTGCACTGGAGGAGGCGGGAGTTGTTTTTCAGCTTCCTGACTGCTTGACGTTTGATAATGCATTGGAAAGTGTCCGCGGCCAAATAACTGTAAAGCTCCATTAAGATTTCAACGTCATGCGGGACTCTCACATGACAGCAGCGTCCTCTCCTGGTCGAATCACATGAAGCCGATGCGCCTCTTACATATTTCCTTCTCTCTGTCTGTGTGTGTGTGTGTGTGTGTGTGTGTGTGTGTGTGTGTCTTAGGGGAAACAACCCATCCGTAATAGTTCATTCGGGCGCCAAGCATCCTCTCCCCGCTGACTCTCCCGACACCCTGAAAAAGCGGAGGATCCACCGCTGTGATTTTACAGGCTGCAACAAAGTCTACACCAAAAGCTCCCACCTGAAAGCGCACCGCAGGACACACACCGGTGAGACTCTAGAATCACACACACACGCACACACACACACACACTTGCACATACACTGCTGTTCTGATCTGTGTCTATGGTTCAGTGACAAATCATGTTTGGCAAGATGAGAAAGTAAAAAACTTTTTAGAATAAAGTTTTAAGAAACTTTCATCAGGTATCTCAAAATGTACATTTTGTGTTCGTGTGAATATCTTGTTATATAAAAGTCTATTTGTAGCTTTTTTTCACAATTTAGTCTGATATAAAACTAGTTGATAGCACGTGTCTTTAACTTTTTAAACCCTTTTAAAGAGAGTGTTACACTATCTGCTACCAAGTTTTTAGGGTTACACCACATGACAGCTTTGACGTTGTCCTTTACCTTTTTTTCCTTCCTATATGCAGGTGAGAAACCCTACAAGTGCATGTGGGAAGGCTGCACGTGGAAGTTCGCCCGTTCCGACGAGCTGACGAGACACTTCCGCAAGCACACGGGAGTCAAACCGTTCCAGTGCCCCGACTGTGAACGCAGCTTCTCCCGCTCAGACCACCTGGCTTTGCACAAGAAGCGCCACCTCCTGGTGTAGGACGTTACACGGGACAACCTGAAAGAAACTTGGTGCTGGTTTCAACGTTGGACTGTACCACTTTGACTTGAGGGGGGGTTAAGGGGGTTAAAGTGAAGAGCTGGCCTTAAACGTTGGATTCTGACAGCGAGTGTGGAAATGTTCCTCAGGGTTCAAGTTAAGACCCTTTCACCTCATTAGCCTGAATATGAGCTGGTGTCAGCTAGTCTTCCATCCATCAGCTTTGATCCTCTGCAGATTTGCCAGCTCATCATATTATAACAGAAAATAGGGCTTTTAGACCACACCTCTTTTCAGTTGTGGTGGCTCCAGACACTTTTTAACACTTGGAGGGGCTGCAGCATCTCAGCTGGCCTGAGAGCGATCCCCTCTTGTGGCTGCAGAACCAAACCGCATCTATATCTGCTCCGTATAAAGTCTGCACAGGCAAGGCATGCCCAAGCTTACGTTTTTTATGCAGCATCGGCTCACACTTCTCCGCATGCATCCAAGGAAAGATCGTGGACACAAACACACACGTTATGTGCTAGCTAGGCCAAAATAATGTGAAACTATCCAGAATGTATCATTATCACACCTACTGTGCATTGTATCAGCATACATCAGCTTTCGTATTAGTGCAGCTACCTGTGACACAATGCTAAAGCTAACTCCTCCGTCATAGACCGTCACATTAAAACACCACACACCTCATCTGCCTCTACAAGCTTATATCATGAAGTGAGTCAGAAAAAAAGACACAGGTAGCCAACGCTCATCGCTTTCCCCTGTATATACATGCACATGTTTTACAGCACACACGGCGGAAAACATGCACTTAGTAAATGCAACTTGTTCTTGTGTGCTTTTGGTGTCTGGGTTGTAAAGGGGGGACTCTGTGTCTCATTCATTGCCAGAGTGAAGTGTTTTTTTTATGTTTTCATTCAGAAATGTGAAAGTTGCTGCACAGGGGCATTATTGTTTTCAGTGAGGAAAAGACACCACTCGGTTGGTTTAAGGGTAGAAGCAATGAAATGTCTTATATCAAGTTGATGCATCTATGATATGAACTATGTCTTTGGTTTGTGATGTGGCACCATGGTAGCCTTTTATAAAAATTCTATGACACTTTTATATGGAAAAAAATTACAAAGTGCAAAGCAGGGAAATTTGCGCATTTTCTTTGTTTTTTTAATTTCAGGAGAAGTGGAGTTTTATTCAAGTCTGCCTTAAAGGATGTTTGTTTTGATATAAAGCAAAATTCAAAAAAGGGCATTTAATTCATTAGTGTTCAATATTTTAGTGTATCTATATAATGCCAATCAAAGGCCATAAGG
Organism: Eupleurogrammus muticus; assembly: GCA_036785175.1. Classification (NCBI taxonomy): domain Eukaryota; kingdom Metazoa; phylum Chordata; class Actinopteri; order Scombriformes; family Trichiuridae; genus Eupleurogrammus; species Eupleurogrammus muticus. The sequence continues at coordinate 11,453,233 of JAYKQN010000003.1, forward strand.
TAGCAAATATTCATATTCTATGCCAACACAATTTCTGAGCACAAGTTGTTTTTTATAGCTTCTGGAGAACAAAATAGTTTTGTGTATAGCGTTTTTATACATGTCTCCAATGTGCACTTTATATATAAATACATTCCCAAAGCCAAATATTTTATCAGTCATATCAGTTTTGCTCTATGCATAAATCTGCTGGTCAGTTTGATCAGAAACATTGAACAGGTGTCTTGGTTTGTCATTTTCTAGTCATCTAAGGTCAGAAGAGGCATCGTTTGTTCCCACCACAAACACCGAATGTACCGGCTCAACAATTTATTCTTTTCAAGATATTCTTTTTTCGTTTTTTTTGCTTGTATATGGTTTTGTGTCTCTGCAAATATAAGTTGTAATATATGTAATATAAATGTATGTGTGTGTCTATATATATATATATATATATATATATATATATATATATATATATATATATATATATATATATATATATATATATATATATATATATATATATATATATGATTATTAGACTGAAAGGGCAATTAAAGGTTTTTATTAAGCATGATTTTTGATACTCTCATGATAATGGATATTACACATTTCTATAATGTTGTGTCTGTAATAAACCCTATTTCTTTAATCTACGTTGGCAATTCAAGGGAACGTGTTAAACTGTGAATATATAACTGTACAGGTCTATCTGCAATTTTGCATTTATTTTATTCATACCACTCAATAAACTTATTGATACTATTGAATGGAGTGCTGTGTTTTACATTGTTTGTCATAGAGTAAACTGTATTACATACATTGTTTGTTTGTCATACATTGTTTGCCATACAGTAAACTATATATATAACTATATATATATATATATATAGAGAGAGAGAGAGAGAGAGAGAGAGAGTTTCATTCAAAAATGGTTTCTCCAGTCTAATTTTTGATGAGATATACATTTTAACCTTTAATCCGGTGTGCGTATGTCATAACATAATTATTTGATTTATTGTAATAGTACCTCAAATTAAAATGAGGGCTCGTCCGGGATTTGAACCCGGGACCTCTCGCACCCTAAGCGAGAATCATACCCCTAGACCAACGAGCCGCGGTGGCTACAGACCGAACAGCAACACATAATGACATGGATGTCATCATCGACCGTTTAACAGTTTTTATTATTAGTGTTTTATTATTTTTTATTATTATGAGTTTACATGTTGTAATTTGTCTAGTTTTACGATTTGAAATTCAGCGACTCAAACAAATCAACTGGCCTATCTATAGTCTGTCTTTAAGTATAGCGGCGGAGCGAGATGATTCCCTCCCTCCCGCATCCGTCTTCGTCCATGCTAGTCTAGATTAAATACCCACACCCCCAAAGTTACTGGCGTAACTCAACTAACCAAACTTCAACAAAAAATAATCTGCGTGTGGGCAAATATCTCTATCTATAACTATTAACTTAAACTGTGAAACGACAATTAATTAATTGAAAGGCAATTATAAGAACAATCCCTATTCATGCAGGCTTGTTGCTGCCGTAGAAAACCTTAGCTTCTCTCAGAACTAGCTTGTGTAGACCACATGTGTCAAACTCAAGGTCCGCGGGCCAAGTTTGCCCGAGAACTGCAATTAAGGCAGGCCCCTCGGGAGCCTGCTTTGATTGATTAAATATTATATTTAAAATTAATACATACAAGCTGGTATATTCGTATTCTAAGTTAAGGAAGAAAGCTCCTTTTGATGAAATTTATCAAATTCTTATTCTTTCTATAATCGCATTGCAACACAAAGTCATATATATTTCAATCCTCGAAAATCTATAAGATAAATAAATGTATTCATTTTTTGTCCTAATTATTTAGACAATATTATAAATTAAGAGACAATTATATGGGTCATTCCAGAATCTGAGGACATTTTACATTCCACACATCAAATTTTGAATAATGCTCATACAAAGCACTAAAACATGTAGTTTCTGGGTAAATGTACCTGTCCTGAGACCAAATCTGAAAAACAAGCAAAGGTATCTCCTCTCTTCTTTTTTCATTTACATATGATTGAATGTCTCACTTCACCTGGTGAAACCCTGATCTTATTTACATAAGGTTAGATGAATTATTTTTCATACATTGTGGCCCCCTCCCTATATTTAAACCAAACCAAATTAAGGTCAAATTTACAATAGCTACATTTCACAAAATGAACAAAGCAGTTAACGCAGATCATATTTTTGGTTTAAGAAAAGAATTATTTGCAGGATAAAATCTATGTATGAAGTTGGGGGGTAACAGTGTACAAGTTACTGAGGTGGGTATTTATGTATTTACATTGGTGTGTGTTTGTCTTCTAAAAGTAGGTAGATTGTAGTTAATGTAATATTTAAGTATGAAAGTAAATGAGTGGGTTTGAAAATATATTGGATTAATATAATAAAGGTGATGAACGAGGGCGACACGGTGGTGCGGTGGGTAGCACTGTTGCCTCACAGCAAGAAGGTCGCAGGTTCAAGACCCGCCTTGGGCCTGGGTCTGGGGCCTTTCTGTGTGGAGTTTGCATGTTCTCCCCGTGTCTGCGTGGGTTTTCCCCGGGTACTCCGGTTTCCTCCCACAATACAAAAAACATGCTCAGGTTAATTGGTAAACTCTAAATTGCCCATAGGTGTGAGTGTGAGAGTGAATGGTGTGTGAATGGTGTGTGTGCCCCACGATTGGCTGGCGACCATCTGGGGTGTATCCCTGCCTCTCGCCTTAACGCGCTGGGATAGGCTCCAGCAGACCCCTGCGACCCCGAAAGGGAATAAGCGGGATAGACAATGGATGGATGGATGGAGGTGATGAACGTTGAGTATTTATTCATTCATACATTGTTTTTCTTGTTTATGGAGGGAAAGAAAGTCAGCAGCATGCCTCTTCCTTGTTTCCTGGCATCCTCCTTTAATGTCAGTTTTATAGTAGGGGCCAAAATGTCACATAAGAAGGGTCAGGGATCAGGATCAGGATTATTATTAACAGTATAATGAGTGTAGCATTTTGTAAAAGCCTTTTAATCATCATTGTCAAATAATCAATGTAAAACTATAAAAGATGAAACATATTAAACAATGTAAAATATAAACCTTAAAACAATATCCAGTTTTACCATCAATAATCTGATCTAGTTTTAATTGTTATGGTTTTAAATATAATTAACTTGTTAATCTTTTTTATTTGAAAATAGTTTTAACTTGTTTAATCTTTTACAGTTTTAGATTATTTAACATGTTTAATCTTGCATAGTTTTCAATGGAAAACTGTAACGTATTAAGAAGTTAAGTGTTTTTTATATATGGAGGGAAGGAAACTCAGCGGCATGCCTCTTCCTTGTTTCCTGGCATCCTCCTTTAATGTAATGAAACAATTAAAAATATAAAAGATAAAACTTAAAACAATATCCAAGATAACAGGTAAAACAATATAAAATGATCAAGGACAAATTCAATTCAATTCCAATTCAGTCGAATTTATTTGTAGAGTCCAGAATCACTAATTGCAGATTTGCCCCGAGTGGGCTTTAAAGTTTGTACAAAAGCAACACATCATCCCCTGTCCTTAGACCCTCACATCGAACAAGGGAAAACTCCCAAAAAAACCCCTTTAACGGGGAGAAAAAAGAAACGGAAGAACCCTTGGGAAGAGCTACAGAGGAGGGATCCCTCTTCCAGGACGGACAGGCGTGCAATAGATGATGTGTGCACATAAAAACAATACATGGAAACAAACACAATAAAAGCAATTTAAACCTTAAACCATACAATAAGTATAAAACTATACACAAAACAATATAAAACAATTTAAAACCTTAACCTTACAAGTTGATACAATATAAAAGTAATAAATATAAATCAACTTAAATCACTATAAAACTATACATTAAAAATATAGAACAATTTAAACCTTAACCATACAAGTTGATACAATATAAAGGTGATAAATAGGAATCTTAAAGCACTGTAAAATTATATATTAAACAATATAAAACAATTTAAAACCTTCAAACATACAAATGAAACAATTTAAAACATTTTAAAACCATAAAAGTTAAAAACTATCACAATCTATCACTATCAAAGAAAAGAGTGACTCCTCCTCTCTGCTCGTCAGCTCCTCTTCGGCCGCTTCGGAGGACCCTCCTCGCCGTCGCTGTCCTCCCCGCTCCTCCTCCGCTTCCTGAAACGACAAGACTGACATGTGTCGTTAGAAGACTGAGGAGACTCAGGAGGAGGAGAAGGAGGAGGAGGAGAAGGAGAGTCAGGAGGAGGAAGAGGAGATGGAGGAGGAGAAGGAGAAGGAGGAGGAGAAGGAGAAGGAGGAGGAGAAGGAGAAGGATGAGGAGGGGAAGGAAAAGGAGAAGGGATGCGGATAGGACGAGGGAGACGACGAAGGTCAAGAAAAGGAGGAGGAGAGGGATGGCGAGGAGGAGGAGAAGGAGGAGGAGGAGAAGGAGGAGGGGGAAGAAGATACTCCGGGCCACGTGGTGGAGCACACTCTGGAATAAAATCGATTAGTTGATGAGGGGGAGAAGGAGGAGGAGAAGGAGAAGGGGGAGGAGAAGGAGAAGGAGGACGAAATCCAGGGTGGAGAGGAGCAGGAACAAGGAGATAAGGAGGAAAAGGAAGAAGAAAGAAACGAGGAAGAGGAAGAAGACCGGGCTCCAGGAAGACAAAGCCCCATATCGCACCATCTGTGGAGAGAAAATGGTATAAAAACGTCAGAATTCAGTTATTATTCAATGTACTAATAATAGTAATAATATTGTTTCCCTTCAATATTAATTGTATTTCCTGTTTTACATTATCTCAGTTCCCCAAAGTGACTATTGTATGAGCAATCATAAAATAATTGGGTTATGGGTGGCAGGTTCAAGACTATAAAAGGTACTAAAAGGTACTTGTCATCATGTGTTATCAAATAGGAATGTAAAAAATAAGTGTTAGATGGATATATGTAATGTAATATCCTTAAATATATTTATTTTATTTGAAATACAACATTTCAAAAAGGAACAAGCTAAGTCTATAGCCAAACAAAAAAAAAATAAATCCCCTTGTGGTTATTTTCTTAGTTTCATAAAAACATTCTCTGATCTGTTATTGATCACGTCAAACAGCAGGGAAACGCAGCCCTGCACGTTCTGACGCGCTGACGTCACCGGCTGCGCCCGAACGCTTCTCGTCTCCATGGTGACATAAAAAATAACTTTTAGGCGTAATTTAAAAATGGCTTCGTCGCCATTGTTTACAAATACACTTTTTTTAACAAAATGGTCGACGAAAATATCATAATTTCCTGAGAAAATAACACTGTTTTCACGCCACTGCGTCGAATTAAAACAACATTTACCATGAAAACCTCACATTTATCCAGATAATTAATTAATTAGTCAATCTGTATCTGTGTTGGTCACAGTAAAACATAACCATAGTCCTTCATTTCGTGAAAAAAATGTGTATCAATTTAATAAGCCTTATATAATAATAAATATTAATTTTACATGTCGTGCAGAATTACCCGCCCGTCGTGTATTTCTTTTAAATCAGTTTTCTAACAGTGGACTAACTTTATTGTCTAAATTCAGCAGTTTACACGAACCATCTTCTTGTTACTGAAATATACTGATTGAACATATTAAAATAAATGTCTTACTGTTGAAGGACCAGACCCGGGCCAGGGGTGGTCCAGGAGGTCTAGGAGGTCCAGGAGGTCCAGGGGCGTCCATCTGGGTCTCTTGGCACTGTGGGCGCTCACTAAATATAAATACAAATATAATTAGACTTTATTAATACTGAAACATACTATAAATGTAAAACGGTAAATGTAAAGAATAAGTTACCTAAAGATGTTTCTAGCTGGTCAGGAGTCCAGGTAGTCGATAATCCAGGCGATGTCCGATGTCCAATCCGGTAAAAGGCTAATGCAGGTGGGGTCGCTTATTAAGCTAGCTCTGCAGCAGGCGGGTCTTTTGCAACTCGTGTCGAAAACCAGAAGCAAAAGGGGAAAGTTTAAAGGTCGCAGCTCTATAAATCACATCTGATCAGTGACGTCACCGTTCTGTTGCCATGATACCCGATTTAAATCCAACATCCATGTTTTAATGAAAGTGAATCCATATCCCGTTCATTTTATTATCATTGTCAATGCATCTCTGGACTACAACTGGGAGTTATGTGTTGTCTAAAACAGATATTAGCATCAAAATTGATTATAAAAGTGTCATTCTTTATTCTGAGCACACAAAAAAAAACAAAAAAAATGACCAAAATAATTTGTATCATATAAATCGTATTATTTATACATAAGAGTGTTTGGAGTTGACATTTAGAATAAACTTCTGAATGTTATGTACATGATATAAGTTTGTTTTAGGTCATTTTGACAAAAGCAAGAAGTCTTAGGCAGCAAATATTTTGTAAGTTATTATCCTCGTCGAAACAGGTGACAGACACTGTTGTAGAATGTTAATAAAACACACACAAAACACATTTATGCATTTAATTACACAAACCATAACATATAATAAACTGCTCATCGAGCCAGTATTTATTGATCACACCATGTTTTCATAATGGATCCAAGTATGATTCTATGCAGAAAGAGAGAATTGAGGGAAATGAGAGGGGTGAAGACTGAAATGTTCAGTTATTATAAAAAAGTTAAAATTGAATACAGAAATATTGTGTGAATATGTATATTTACAGTATATGAATATGTATATGGGTGTTAGAGTGGGTCCAGTGTATGTATGATATGTACTTATAAATATATTTTAGTATGAGGTATCATCTTATAGATAATATGTGAAAATAATTGCTTAAATAAGCACACACACTTGTTTTTTTCCACTTTTCTCTTTTTGTATTGTTGGATTTTCACATGTACCGAATAAAGTCAATTAATCAATGTTACACAATAATGAACCAATTAAAAAAACTGAGAATCAAACACCTGTCAGAGCAGTGATCGGCCTCTACAACAGTGGTTCTGGTCAGAAAGATCAATATCATCAAAATATTATTGCAAGTCTTGAGGATTATGACAAGATATGTGAAAAAAAGTTTTGCAGGATAAAACCTTTTCTGGCTCCACATAAGATCTGCACAAAGTCTCATGAATAGCATTAGCCAGTAATGTCACTTGAGGTGGCATCGGGTGAACCTGGGTGATCTACAAGACTAAACGTTTTTTTCTTCTTTTTATTCATTTTTTATGATTTTGTGTGAATTTACATTATATCATTATATGTTAGTTTTCAACTGCAAGTCAGATCCCACTTGTGATGTGGAGAACGTGAAGATCAAACTAAAATAAGTTGTTAGTGTATAATTCAATTGAAACAAGACTTTCTGTGTTTTTATGATCTTCAATTGAGCCGTTTTTTTAGGTTCTCCTACTTGTCATGATACTCAGTTGTTTGCTAACTGCAAACCCAGCGTTAGATTCTGCCAAAAAACATTATTTGCTCACATTTATGTTGGAATAAGTGGAAGATACTGATATCTGGGGGTTAAATGGTAAATGAAAGCCTTTAAAGACCTCATGAAGCTCATGTGCTGCTTGCTGCTCTGTACAGTGGACTCTCCTTCTCCAGGTGAAACGTTCAACCCAGCGCCCCTTCACCCACGCTGCATCCAGCTTTATTTGCCAGCAGGGCAAAGAATCCTAAATCATTTCCTCTCATGATATGAACATGAACTTAACCTACATATGGAACATGGTGAAACAAATAACAGCAGCATATCAAGCTCCTAAATGAACAACTCATGTTGACGTCCTCTGGGATTTTATTGTTATGTCAAATGTTTGCTCATGATGTCTTCATTTCAGGCTCCAACTTGAAACATGTTTATTATAGTTTGCCCAAAAAAATCTCAAGAGGCCACAAAAAAGAGAAGACACATCAAGTTATTGATTAACAAAAACTCTTTATTTAAACCAAACCAAATTAAGGTCAAATTTACAATAGCTACATTTCAAAAAATGAACAAAGCAGTTAACGCAGATCTTTTTTTTGGTTTAAGAAGAGAATTATTTGCAGGATAAAATCTATGTATGAAGTTGGGGAGTAACCGTATACAAGTTACTGAGGTGGGTATTTATGTATTTACATTGGTGTGTGTTTGTCTTCTAAAAGTAGGTAGATTGTAGTTAATGTAATATTTAAGTATGAAAGTAAATGAGTGGGTTTGAAAATATATTGGATTAATATAATAAAGGTGATGAACGTTGAGTATTTATTCATTCATACATTGTTTTTCTTGTTTATGGAGGGAAAGAAAGTCAGCAGCATGCCTCTTCCTTGTTTCCTGGCATCCTCCTTTAATGTCAGTTTTATAGTAGGGGCCAAAATGTCACATAAGAAGGGTCAGGGATCAGGATCAGGATTATTATTAACAGTATAATAAGTGTAGCATTTTGTAAAAGCCTTTTAATCATCATTGTCAAATTATCAATGTAAAACTATAAAAGATGAAACATATTAAACAATGTAAAATATAAACCTTAAAACAATATCCAGTTTTACCATCAATAATCTGATCTAGTTTTAATTGTTATGGTTTTAAATATAATTAACTTGTTAATCTTTTTTATTTAAAAATAGTTTTAACTTGTTTAATCTTTTACAGTTTTAGATTATTTAACATGTTTAATCTTGCATAGTTTTCAATGGAAAACTGTAAAGTATTAAGAAGTTAAGTGTTTTTTATATATGGAGGGAAGGAAACTCAGCGGCATGCCTCTTCCTTGTTTCCTGGCATCCTCCTTTAATGTAATGAAAATTACATTAATTCAATGTTTCAATACATTAAATTCAAAATCTTAAAGGATAAAACTTAAAACAATATCCAAGAAAAAAAGATAAAAGATAAAAGTATCAAATTATTAAGGATAAATCATATTAAATCAATAGAAAACGGTAAAAGATTAAACAAGTTTTTTCTTATTTATGGAGGGAAGGAAACTCAGCTGCATGCATCTTCCTTGTTTCCTGGAATCCTCCTTTAATGTAATGAAACAATTAAAAATATAAAAGATAAAACTTAAAACAATATCCAAGATAACAGGTAAAACAATATAAAATGATCAAGGACAAATTCAATTCAATTCCAATTCAGTCGAATTTATTTGTAGAGTCCAGAATCACTAATTGCAGATTTGCCCCGAGTGGGCTTTAAAGTTTGTACAAAAGCAACACATCATCCCCTGTCCTTAGACCCTCACATCGAACAAGGGAAAACTCCCAAAAAAAAACCCTTTAACGGGGAGAAAAAAGAAACGGAAGAACCCTTGGGAAGAGCTACAGAGGAGGGATCCCTCTTCCAGGACGGACAGGCGTGCAATAGATGATGTGTGCACATAAAAACAGCACATGGAAACAAACACAATAACAGCAATTTAAACCTTAAACCATACAATAAGTATAAAACTATACACAAAACAATATAAAACAATTTAAAACCTTAACCTTACAAGTTGATACAATATAAAAGTAATAAATATAAATCATCTTAAATCACTATAAAACTATACATTAAACAATATAGAACAATTTAAACCTTAACCATACAAGTTGATACAATATAAAGGTGATAAATATGAATCTTAAAGCACTGTAAAATTATATATTAAACAATATAAAACAATTTAAAACCTTAAAACATACAAATGAAACAATTTAAAACATTTTAAAACCATAAAAGTTAAAAACTATCACAATCTATCACTATCAAAGAAAAGAGTGACTCCTCCTCTCTGCTCCTCAGCTCCTCTTCGGCCGCTTCGGAGGACCCTCCTCGCCGTCGCTGTCCTCCCCGCTCCTCCTCCGCTTCCTGAAACAACAAGACTGACATGTGTCGTTAGAAGACTGAGGAGACTCAGGAGGAGGAGAAGGAGGAGGAAGAGAAGGAGAGTCAGGAGGAGGAGAAGGAGAAGGAGGAGGAGAAGGAGAAGGAGGAGGAGAAGGAGAAGGAGGAGGAGAAGGAGAAGGATGAGGAGGGGAAGGAAAAGGAGAAGGGATGCGGATAGGACGAGGGAGACGACGAAGGTCAAGAAAAGGAGGAGGAGAGGGATGGCGAGGAGGAGGAGAAGGAGGAGAAGGAGAAGGAGGAGGGGGAAGAAGATACTCCGGGCCACGTGGTGGAGCACACTCTGGAATAAAATCAATTAGTTGATGAGGGGGAGAAGGAGGAGGAGAAGGAGAAGGAGGAGGAGAAGGAGAAGGGGGAGGAGAAGGAGGAGGACGAAATCCAGGGTGGAGAGGAGCAGGAACAAGGAGATAAGGAGGAAAAGGAAGAAGAAAGAAACGAGGAAGAGGAAGAAGACCGGGCTCCAGGAAGACAAAGCCCCAAATCTCACCATCTGTGGAGAGAAAATGGTATAAAAACGTCAGAATTAAGTTATTATTCAATGTAATAATAATAGTAATAATATTGTTTCCCTTCAATATAAATTGTATTTCCTGTTTTACATTATCTCAGTTCCCCAAAGTGACTACTGTATGAGCAATCATAAAATAATTGGGTTATGGGTGGCAGGTTCAATACTATAAAAGGTACTAAAAGGTACTTGTCATCATGTGTTATCAAATAGGAATGTAAAAAATAAGTGTTAGATGGATATATGTAATGTAATATCCTTAAATATATTTATTCTATTTGAAATACAACATTTCAAAAAGGAACAAGCTAAGTCTATAGCCAAAAAAAAATAAATCCCCTTGTGGTTATTTTCTTAGTTATATAAAAACATTCTCTGATCTGTTATTGATCACGTCAAACAGCAGGGAAACGCAGCCCTGCACGTTCTGACGCGCTGACGTCACCGGCTGCGCCCGAACGCTTCTCGTCTCCATGGTGACATAAAAAATAACTTTTAGGCGTAATTTAAAAATGGCTTCGTCGCCATTGTTTACAAATACACTTTTTTTAACAAAATGGTCGACGAAAATATCATAATTTCCTGAGAAAATAACACTGTTTTCACGCCACTGCGTCGAATTAAAACAACATTTACCATGAAAACCTCACATTTATCCAGATAATTAATTAATTAGTCAATCTGTATCTGTGTTGGTCACAGTAAAACATAACCATAGTCCTTTATTTCGTGAAAAAAATGTGTATCAATTTAATAAGCCTTATATAATAATAAATATTAATTTTACATGTCGTGCAGAATTACCCGCCCGTCGTGTATTTCTTTTAAATCAGTTTTCTAACAGTGGACTAACTTTATTGTCTAAATTCAGCAGTTTACACGAACCATCTTCTTGTTACTGAAATATACTGATTGAACATATTAAAATAAATGTCTTACTGTTGAAGGACCAGACCCGGGCCAGGGGTGGTCCAGGAGGTCTAGGAGGTCCAGGAGGTCCAGGGGCGTCCATCTGGGTCTCTTGGCACTGTGGGCGCTCACTAAATATAAATACAAATATAATTAGACTTTATTAATACTGAAACATACTATAAATGTAAAACGGTAAATGTAAAGAATAAGTTACCTAAAGATGTTTCTAGCTGGTCAGGAGTCCAGGTAGTCGATAGTCCAGGCGATGTCCGATGTCCAATCCGGGAAAGGCTAATGCAGGTGGGGTCGCTTATTAAGCTAGCTCTGCAGCAGGCGGGTCTTTTGCAACTCGTGTCGAAAACCAGAAGCAAAAGGGGAAAGTTTAAAGGTCGCAGCTCTATAAATCACATCTGATCAGTGACGTCACCGTTCTGTTGCCATGATACCCGATTTAAATCCAACATCCATGTTTTAATGAAAGTGAATCCATATCCCGTTCATTTTATTATCATTGTCAATGCATCTCTGGACTACAACTGGGAGTTATGTGTTGTCTAAAACAGATATTAGCATCAAAATTGATAATAAAAGTGTGATTCTTTATTCTGAGCACACAAAAAAAAACAAAAAAAATGACCAAAATAATTTGTATCATATAAATCGTATTATTTATACATAAGAGTGTTTGGAGTTGACATTTAGAATAAACTTCTGAATGTTATGTACATGATATAAGTTTGTTTTAGGTCATTTTGACAAAAGCAAGAAGTCTTAGGCAGCAAATATTTTGTAAGTTATTATCCTCGTCGAAACAGGTGACAGACACTGTTGTAGAATGTTAATAAAACACACACAAAACACATTTATGCATTTAATTACACAAACCATAACATATAATAAACTGCTCATCGAGCCAGTATTTATTGATCACACCATGTTTTCATAATGGATCCAAGTATGATTCTATGCAGAAAGAGAGAATTGAGGGAAATGAGAGGGGTGAAGACTGAAATGTTCAGTTATTATAAAAAAGTTAAAATTGAATACAGAAATATTGTGTGAATATGTATATTTACAGTATATGAATATGTATATGGGTGTTAGAGTGGGTCCAGTGTATGTATGATATGTACTTATAAATATATTTTAGTATGAGGTATCATCTTATAGATAATATGTGAAAATAATTGCTTAAATAAGCACACACACTTGTTTTTTTCCACTTTTCTCTTTTTGTATTGTTGGATTTTCACATGTACCGAATAAAGTCAATTAATCAATGTTACACAATAATGAACCAATTAAAAAAACTGAGAATCAAACACCTGTCAGAGCAGTGATCGGCCTCTACAACAGTGGTTCTGGTCAGAAAGATCAATATCATCAAAATATTATTGCAAGTCTTGAGGATTATGACAAGATATGTGAAAAAAAGTTTTGCAGGATAAAACCTTTTCTGGCTCCACATAAGATCTGCACAAAGTCTCATGAATAGCATTAGCCAGTAATGTCACTTGAGGTGGCATCGGGTGAACCTGGGTGATCTACAAGACTAAACGTTTTTTTCTTCTTTTTATTCATTTTTTATGATTTTGTGTGAATTTACATTATATCATTATATGTTAGTTTTCAACTGCAAGTCAGATCCCACTTGTGATGTGGAGAACGTGAAGATCAAACTAAAATAAGTTGTTAGTGTATAATTCAATTGAAACAAGACTTTCTGTGTTTTTATGATCTTCAATTGAGCCGTTTTTTTAGGTTCTCCTACTTGTCATGATACTCAGTTGTTTGCTAACTGCAAACTCAGCGTTAGATTCTGCCAAAAAACATTATTTGCTCACATTTATGTTGGAATAAGTGGAAGATACTGATATCTGGGGGTTAAATGGTAAATGAAAGCCTTTAAAGACCTCATGAAGCTCATGTGCTGCTTGCTGCTCTGTACAGTGGACTCTCCTTCTCCAGGTGAAACGTTCAACCCAGCGCCCCTTCACCCACGCTGCATCCAGCTTTATTTGCCAGCAGGGCAAAGAATCCTAAATCATTTCCTCTCATGATATGAACATGAACTTAACCTACATATGGAACATGGTGAAACAAATAACAGCAGCATATCAAGCTCCTAAATGAACAACTCATGTTGACGTCCTCTGGGATTTCATTGTTACGTCAAATGTTTGCTCATGATGTCTTCATTTCAGGCTCCAACTTGAAACATGTTTATTATAGTTTGCCCAAAAAAATCTCAAGAGGCCACAAAAAAGAGAAGACACATCAAGTTATTGATTAACAAAAACTCTTTATTTAAACCAAACCAAATTAAGGTCAAATTTACAATAGCTACATTTCAAAAAATGAACAAAGCAGTTAACGCAGATCTTTTTTTTGGTTTAAGAAGAGAATTATTTGCAGGATAAAATCTATGTATGAAGTTGGGGAGTAACCGTATACAAGTTACTGAGGTGGGTATTTATGTATTTACATTGGTGTGTGTTTGTCTTCTAAAAGTAGGTAGATTGTAGTTAATGTAATATTTAAGTATGAAAGTAAATGAGTGGGTTTGAAAATATCTTGGATTAATATAATAAAGGTGATGAACGTTGAGTATTTATTCATTCATACATTGTTTTTCTTGTTTATGGAGGGAAAGAAAGTCAGCAGCATGCCTCTTCCTTGTTTGCTGGCATCCTCCTATAATGTCAGTTTTATAGTAGGGGCCAAAATGTCACATAAGAAGGGTCAGGGATCAGGATCAGGATTATTATTAACAGTATAATAAGTGTAGCATTTTGTAAAAGCCTTTTAATCATCATTGTCAAATTATCAATGTAAAACTATAAAAGATGAAACATATTAAACAATGTAAAATATAAACCTTAAAACAATATCCAGTTTTACCATCAATAATCTGATCTAGTTTTAATTGTTATGGTTTTAAATATAATTAACTTGTTAATCTTTTTTATTTAAAAATAGTTTTAACTTGTTTAATCTTTTACAGTTTTAGATTATTTAACATGTTTAATCTTGCATAGTTTTCAATGGAAAACTGTAAAGTATTAAGAAGTTAAGTGTTTTTTATATATGGAGGGAAGGAAACTCAGCGGCATGCCTCTTCCTTGTTTCCTGGCATCCTCCTTTAATGTAATGAAAATTACATTAATTCAATGTTTCAATACATTAAATTCAAAATCTTAAAGGATAAAACTTAAAACAATATCCAAGAAAAAAAGATAAAAGATAAAAGTATCAAATTATTAAGGATAAATCATATTAAATCAATAGAAAACGGTAAAAGATTAAACAAGTTTTTTATTATTTATGGAGGGAAGGAAACTCAGCTGCATGCATCTTCCTTGTTTCCTGGAATCCTCCTTTAATGTAATGAAACAATTAAAAATATAAAAGATAAAACTTAAAACAATATCCAAGATAACAGGTAAAACAATATAAAATGATCAAGGACAAATTCAATTCAATTCCAATTCAGTCGAATTTATTTGTAGAGTCCAGAATCACTAATTGCAGATTTGCCCCGAGTGGGCTTTAAAGTTTGTACAAAAGCAACACATCATCCCCTGTCCTTAGACCCTCACATCGAACAAGGGAAAACTCCCAAAAAAAACCCCTTTAACGGGGAGAAAAAAGAAACGGAAGAACCCTTGGGAAGAGCTACAGAGGAGGGATCCCTCTTCCAGGACGGACAGGCGTGCAATAGATGATGTGTGCACATAAAAACAGCACATGGAAACAAACACAATAACAGCAATTTAAACCTTAAACCATACAATAAGTATAAAACTATACACAAAACAATATAAAACAATTTAAAACCTTAACCTTACAAGTTGATACAATATAAAAGTAATAAATATAAATCATCTTAAATCACTATAAAACTATACATTAAACAATATAGAACAATTTAAACCTTAACCATACAAGTTGATACAATATAAAGGTGATAAATATGAATCTTAAAGCACTGTAAAATTATATATTAAACAATATAAAACAATTTAAAACCTTAAAACATACAAATGAAACAATTTAAAACATTTTAAAACCATAAAAGTTAAAAACTATCACAATCTATCACTATCAAAGAAAAGAGTGACTCCTCCTCTCTGCTCCTCAGCTCCTCTTCGGCCGCTTCGGAGGACCCTCCTCGCCGTCGCTGTCCTCCCCGCTCCTCCTCCGCTTCCTGAAACAACAAGACTGACATGTGTCGTTAGAAGACTGAGGAGACTCAGGAGGAGGAGAAGGAGGAGGAAGAGAAGGAGAGTCAGGAGGAGGAGAAGGAGAAGGAGGAGGAGAAGGAGAAGGAGGAGGAGAAGGAGAAGGAGGAGGAGAAGGAGAAGGAGGAGGAGAAGGAGAAGGATGAGGAGGGGAAGGAAAAGGAGAAGGGATGCGGATAGGACGAGGGAGACGACGAAGGTCAAGAAAAGGAGGAGGAGAGGGATGGCGAGGAGGAGGAGAAGGAGGAGGAGGAGAAGGAGGAGGGGGAAGAAGATACTCCGGGCCACGTGGTGGAGCACACTCTGGAATAAAATCAATTAGTTGATGAGGGGGAGAAGGAGGAGGAGAAGGAGAAGGAGGAGGAGAAGGAGAAGGGGGAGGAGAAGGAGAAGGAGGACGAAATCCAGGGTGGAGAGGAGCAGGAACAAGGAGATAAGGAGGAAAAGGAAGAAGAAAGAAACGAGGAAGAGGAAGAAGACCGGGCTCCAGGAAGACAAAGCCCCAAATCTCACCATCTGTGGAGAGAAAATGGTATAAAAACGTCAGAATTAAGTTATTATTCAATGTAATAATAATAGTAATAATATTGTTTCCCTTCAATATAAATTGTATTTCCTGTTTTACATTATCTCAGTTCCCCAAAGTGACTACTGTATGAGCAATCATAAAATAATTGGGTTATGGGTGGCAGGTTCAATACTATAAAAGGTACTAAAAGGTACTTGTCATCATGTGTTATCAAATAGGAATGTAAAAAATAAGTGTTAGATGGATATATGTAATGTAATATCCTTAAATATATTTATTCTATTTGAAATACAACATTTCAAAAAGGAACAAGCTAAGTCTATAGCCAAAAAAAAATAAATCCCCTTGTGGTTATTTTCTTAGTTATATAAAAACATTCTCTGATCTGTTATTGATCACGTCAAACAGCAGGGAAACGCAGCCCTGCACGTTCTGACGCGCTGACGTCACCGGCTGCGCCCGAACGCTTCTCGTCTCCATGGTGACATAAAAAATAACTTTTAGGCGTAATTTAAAAATGGCTTCGTCGCCATTGTTTACAAATACACTTTTTTTAACAAAATGGTCGACGAAAATATCATAATTTCCTGAGAAAATAACACTGTTTTCACGCCACTGCGTCGAATTAAAACAACATTTACCATGAAAACCTCACATTTATCCAGATAATTAATTAATTAGTCAATCTGTATCTGTGTTGGTCACAGTAAAACATAACCATAGTCCTTTATTTCCTGAAAAAAATGTGTATCAATTTAATAAGCCTTATATAATAATAAATATTAATTTTACATGTCGTGCAGAATTACCCGCCCGTCGTGTATTTCTTTTAAATCAGTTTTCTAACAGTGGACTAACTTTATTGTCTAAATTCAGCAGTTTACACGAACCATCTTCTTGTTACTGAAATATACTGATTTAACATATTAAAATAAATGTCTTACTGTTGAAGGACCAGACCCGGGCCAGGGGTGGTCCAGGAGGTCTAGGAGGTCTAGGAGGTCCAGGAGGTCCAGGGGCGTCCATCTGGGTCTCTTGGCACTGTGGGCGCTCACTAAATATAAATACAAATATAATTAGACTTTATTAATACTGAAACATACTATAAATGTAAAACGGTAAATGTAAAGAATAAGTTACCTAAAGATGTTTCTAGCTGGTCAGGAGTCCAGGTAGTCGATAGTCCAGGCGATGTCCGATGTCCAATCCGGGAAAGGCTAATGCAGGTGGGGTCGCTTATTAAGCTAGCTCTGCAGCAGGCGGGTCTTTTGCAACTCGTGTCGAAAACCAGAAGCAAAAGGGGAAAGTTCAAAGGTCGCAGCTCTATAAATCACATCTGATCAGTGACGTCACCGTTCTGTTGCCATGATACCCGATTTAAATCCAACATCCATGTTTTAATGAAAGTGAATCCATATCCCGTTCATTTTATTATCATTGTCAATGCATCTCTGGACTACAACTGGGAGTTATGTGTTGTCTAAAACAAATATTAGCATCAAAATTGATAATAAAAGTGTGATTCTTTATTCTGAGCACACAAAAAAAAAACAAAAAAATGACCAAAATAATTTGTATCATATAAATCGTATTATTTATACATAAGAGTGTTTGGAGTTGACATTTAGAATAAACTTCTGAATGTTATGTACATGATATAAGTTTGTTTTAGGTCATTTTGACAAAAGCAAGAAGTCTTAGGCAGCAAATATTTTGTAAGTTATTATCCTCGTCGAAACAGGTGACAGACACTGTTGTAGAATGTTAATAAAACACACACAAAACACATTTATGCATTTAATTACACAAACCATAACATATAATAAACTGCTCATCGAGCCAGTATTTATTGATCACACCATGTTTTCATAATGGATCCAAGTATGATTCTATGCAGAAAGAAAGAATTGAGGGAAATGAGAGGGGTGGAGACTGAAATGTTCAGTTATTATAAAAAAGTTAAAATTGAATACAGAAATATTGTGTGAATATGTATATTTACAGTATATGAATATGTATATGGGTGTTAGAGTGGGTCCAGTGTATGTATGATATGTACTTATAAATATATTTTAGTATGAGGTATCATCTTATAGATAATATGTGAAAATAATTGCTTAAATAAGCACACACACTTGTTTTTTTCCACTTTTCTCTTTTTGTATTGTTGGATTTTCACATGTACCGAATAAAGTCAATTAATCAATGTTACACAATAATGAACCAATTAAAAAACTGAGAATCAAACACCTGTCAGAGCAGTGATCGGCCTCTACAACAGTGGTTCTGGTCAGAAAGATCAATATCATCAAAATATTATTGCAAGTCTTGAGGATTATGACAAGATATGTGAAAAAAAGTTTTGCAGGATAAAACCTTTTCTGGCTCCACATAAGATCTGCACAAAGTCTCATGAATAGCATTAGCCAGTAATGTCACTTGAGGTGGCATCAGGTGAACCTGGGTGATCTACAAGACTAAACGTTTTTTTTCTTCTTTTTATTCATTTTTTATGATTTTGTGTGAATTTACATTATATCATTATATGTTAGTTTTCAACTGCAAGTCAGATCCCACTTGTGATGTGGAGAACGTGAAGATCAAACTAAAATAAGTTGTTAGTGTATAATTCAATTGAAACAAGACTTTCTGTGTTTTTATGATCTTCAATTGAGCCGTTTTTTTAGGTTCTCCTACTTGTCATGATACTCAGTTGTTTGCTAACTGCAAACTCAGCGTTAGATTCTGCCAAAAAACATTATTTGCTCACATTTATGTTGGAATAAGTGGAAGATACTGATATCTGGGGGTTAAATGGTAAATGAAAGCCTTTAAAGACCTCATGAAGCTCATGTGCTGCTTGCTGCTCTGTACAGTGGACTCTCCTTCTCCAGGTGAAACGTTCAACCCAGCGCGCCCCTTCACCCACGCTGCATCCAGCTTTATTTGCCAGCAGGGCAAAGAATCCTAAATCATTTCCTCTCATGATATGAACATGAACTTAACCTACATATGGAACATGGTGAAACAAATAACAGCAGCATATCAAGCTCCTAAATGAACAACTCATGTTGACGTCCTCTGGGATTTCATTGTTACGTCAAATGTTTGCTCATGATGTCTTCATTTCAGGCTCCAACTTGAAACATGTTTATTATAGTTTGCCCAAAAAAATCTCAAGAGGCCACAAAAAAGAGGAGACACATCAAGTTATTGATTAACAAAAACTCTTTATTTAAACCAAACCAAATTAAGGTCAAATTTACAATAGCTACATTTCAAAAATGAACAAAGCAGTTAACGCAGATATTTTTTTTGGTTTAAGAAGAGAATTATTTGCAGGATAAAATCTATGAATGAAGTTGGGGAGTAACAGTATACAAGTTACTGAGGTGGGTATTTATGTATTTACATTGGTGTGTGTTTGTCTTCTAAAAGTAGGTAGATTGTAGTTAATGTAATATTTAAGTATGAAAGTAAATGAGTGGGTTTGAAAATATATTGGATTAATATAATAAAGGTGATGAACGTTGAGTATTTATTCATTCATACATTGTTTTTCTTGTTTATGGAGGGAAAGAAAGTCAGCAGCATGCCTCTTCCTTGTTTCCTGGCATCCTCCTATAATGTCAGTTTTATAGTAGGGGCCAAAATGTCACATAAGAAGGGTCAGGGATCAGGATCAGGATTATTATTAACAGTATAATAAGTGTAGCATTTTGTAAAAGCCTTTTAATCATCATTGTCAAATTATCAATGTAAAACTATAAAAGATGAAACATATTAAACAATGTAAAATATAAACCTTAAAACAATATCCAGTTTTACCATCAATAATCTGATCTAGTTTTAATTGTTATGGTTTTAAATATAATTAACTTGTTAATCTTTTTTATTTAAAAATAGTTTTAACTTGTTTAATCTTTTACAGTTTTAGATTATTTAACATGTTTAATCTTGCATAGTTTTCAATGGAAAACTGTAACGTATTAAGAAGTTAAGTGTTTTTTATATATGGAGGAAAGGAAACTCAGCGGCATGCCTCTTCCTTGTTTCCTGGCATCCTCCTTTAATGTAATGAAAATTACATTAATTCAATGTTTCAATACATTAAATTCAAAATCTTAAAGGATAAAACTTAAAACAATATCCAAGAAAAAAAGATAAAAGATAAAAGTATCAAATTATTAAGGATAAATCATATTAAATCAATAGAAAACGGTAAAAGATTAAACAAGTTTTTTCTTATTTATGGAGGGAAGGAAACTCAGCTGCATGCATCTTCCTTGTTTCCTGGAATCCTCCTTTAATGTAATGAAACAATTAAAAATATAAAAGATAAAACTTAAAACAATATCCAAGATAACAGGTAAAACAATATAAAATGATCAAGGACAAATTCAATTCAATTCCAATTCAGTCGAATTTATTTGTAGAGTCCAGAATCACTAATTGCAGATTTGCCCCGAGTGGGCTTTAAAGTTTGTACAAAAGCAACACATCATCCCCTGTCCTTAGACCCTCACATCGAACAAGGGAAAACTCCCAAAAAAAACCCCTTTAACGGGGAGAAAAAAGAAACGGAAGAACCCTTGGGAAGAGCTACAGAGGAGGGATCCCTCTTCCAGGACGGACAGGCGTGCAATAGATGATGTGTGCACATAAAAACAGTACATGGAAACAAACACAATAACAGCAATTTAAACCTTAAACCATACAATAAGTATAAAACTATACACAAAACAATATAAAACAATTTAAAACCTTAACCTTACAAGTTGATACAATATAAAAGTAAAAAATATAAATCATCTTAAATCACTATAAAACTATACATTAAACAATATAGAACAATTTAAACCTTAACCATACAAGTTGATACAATATAAAGGTGATAAATATGAATCTTAAAGCACTGTAAAATTATATATTAAACAATATAAAACAATTTAAAACCTTAAAACATACAAATGAAACAATTTAAAACATTTTAAAACCATAAAAGTTAAAAACTATCACAATCTATCACTATCAAAGAAAAGAGTGACTCCTCCTCTCTGCTCCTCAGCTCCTCTTCGGCCGCTTCAGAGGACCCTCCTCACCGTCGCTGTCCTCCCCGCTCCTCCTCCGCTTCCTGAAACAACAAGACTGACATGTGTCGTTAGAAGACTGAGGAGACTCAGGAGGAGGAGAAGGAGGAGGAGGAGGAGAAGGAGAGTCAGGAGGAGGAGAAGGAGAAGGAGGAGGAGAAGGAGAAGGAGGAGGAGAAGGAGAAGGATGAGGAGGGGAAGGAAAAGGAGAAGGGATGCGGATAGGACGAGGGAGACGACGAAGGTCAAGAAAAGGAGGAGGAGAGGGATGGCGAGGAGGAGGAGAAGGAGGAGGAGGAGAAGGAGGAGGGGGAAGAAGATACTCCGGGCCACGTGGTGGAGCACACTCTGGAATAAAATCGATTAGTTGATGAGGGGGAGAAGGAGGAGGAGAAGGAGAAGGAGGAGGAGAAGGAGAAGGGGGAGGAGAAGGAGAAGGAGGACGAAATCCAGGGTGGAGAGGAGCAGGAACAAGGAGATAAGGAGGAAAAGGAAGAAGAAAGAAACGAGGAAGAGGAAGAAGACCGGGCTCCAGGAAGACAAAGCCCCAAATCTCACCATCTGTGGAGAGAAAATGGTATAAAAACGTCAGAATTCAGTTATTATTCAATGTAATAATAATAGTAATAATATTGTTTCCCTTCAATATTAATTGTATTTCCTGTTTTACATTATCTCAGTTCCCCAAAGTGACTACTGTATGAGCAATCATAAAATAATTGGGTTATGGGTGGCAGGTTCAATACTATAAAAGGTACTAAAAGGTACTTGTCATCATGTGTTATCAAATAGGAATGTAAAAAATAAGTGTTAGATGGATATATGTAATGTAATATCCTTAAATATATTTATTCTATTTGAAATACAACATTTCAAAAAGGAACAAGCTAAGTCTATAGCCAAAAAAAAATAAATCCCCTTGTGGTTATTTTCTTAGTTTTATAAAAACATTCTCTGATCTGTTATTGATCACGTCAAACAGCAGGGAAACGCAGCCCTGCACGTTCTGACGCGCTGACGTCACCGGCTGCGCCCGAACGCTTCTCGTCTCCATGGTGACATAAAAAATAACTTTTAGGCGTAATTTAAAAATGGCTTCGTCGCCATTGTTTACAAATACACTTTTTTTAACAAAATGGTCGACGAAAATATCATAATTTCCTGAGAAAATAACACTGTTTTCACGCCACTGCGTCGAATTAAAACAACATTTACCATGAAAACCTCACATTTATCCAGATAATTAATTAATTAGTCAATCTGTATCTGTGTTGGTCACAGTAAAACATAACCATAGTCCTTTATTTCCTGAAAAAAATGTGTATCAATTTAATAAGCCTTATATAATAATAAATATTAATTTTACATGTCGTGCAGAATTACCCGCCCGTCGTGTATTTCTTTTAAATCAGTTTTCTAACAGTGGACTAACTTTATTGTCTAAATTCAGCAGTTTACACGAACCATCTTCTTGTTACTGAAATATACTGATTGAACATATTAAAATAAATGTCTTACTGTTGAAGGACCAGACCCGGGCCAGGGGTGGTCCAGGAGGTCTAGGAGGTCTAGGAGGTCCAGGAGGTCCAGGGGCGTCCATCTGGGTCTCTTGGCACTGTGGGCGCTCACTAAATATAATATATATATATAAATATAATACAAATATAATTAGACTTTATTAATACTGAAACATACTATAAATGTAAAACGGTAAATGTAAAGAATAAGTTACCTAAAGATGTTTCTAGCTGGTCAGGAGTCCAGGTAGTCGATGATCCA
The DNA here is from genome assembly GCA_036785175.1 of Eupleurogrammus muticus. Taxonomy (NCBI): domain Eukaryota; kingdom Metazoa; phylum Chordata; class Actinopteri; order Scombriformes; family Trichiuridae; genus Eupleurogrammus; species Eupleurogrammus muticus. The sequence goes on from JAYKQN010000003.1 coordinate 11,476,193, forward strand.
GGCGATGTCCGATGTCCAATCCGGGAAAGGCTAATGCAGGTGGGGTCGCTTATTAAGCTAGCTCTGCAGCAGGCGGGTCTTTTGCAACTCGTGTCGAAAACCAGAAGCAAAAGGGGAAAGTTTAAAGGTCGCAGCTCTATAAATCACATCTGATCAGTGACGTCACCGTTCTGTTGCCATGATACCCGATTTAAATCCAACATCCATGTTTTAATGAAAGTGAATCCATATCCCGTTCATTTTATTATCATTGTCAATGCATCTCTGGACTACAACTGGGAGTTATGTGTTGTCTAAAACAAATATTAGCATCAAAATTGATAATAAAAGTGTCATTCTTTTTTCTGAGCACAAAAAAATATAACATAAATCGTATTATTTATACATAAGAGTCTTTGGAGTTGCCATTTAGAATAAACTTCTGAATGGTATGTACATGATATAAGTTTGTTTTAGGTCATTTTTGATAAAACCAAGAAGTCTTAGGCAGCAAATATTTTGTAAATTATTATCCACGTCGAGACAGGTGACAGACACTGTTGTAGAATGTTAATAAAACACACACAAAACACATTTATGCATTTATATGGACAAACCATAACATAGAATAAACTCCTCATCAAGCCAGTATTTAATCTTTTATAGTTTTCAATGGAAAACTGTAAAGGATTAAGAAGTTTTTTTTTATATGGAGGGAACGAAACTCAGTGGCATGCCTCTTCTTTGTTTCCTGGCATTCTCCTTTAATGTAATGAAACAATTCAAAACCTTAAAGGATAAGACTTAAAACAAAACTCAAGATAAACGATAAAAGTTAAAACAATATATTATGATCAAAGACAAAGTCAATTCAATCCAGTAGAGTCCAGAATCACTAATTTCAGATTTGCCCTGAGTGGGCTTTAAAGTTTGTACAAAAACAACACATCATCCCCTGTCCTTAGACCCTCACATCGTACAAGGTAAAACTTCCTGAAAAAAAAACTTTAATGGGGGAAAAAAACTGGAAGAACCCTTGGGAAGAGTTACAGAGAAGGGATCCCTCTTCCAGGACGGACAGGCGTGCAATACGCTCTATTGAATGCTGCAGAAGCAGGGGACGGTGACAGCTCCACCATCCGCTGCTAGTTCAGGACGTGCAGGAAATGCACTGATTAGCTGGAGAGGTTCATTGTGGCCCTCAAGACTCATCTCTTAGCTGATAAGAGCAAAGAGAACATCCAGAGTCAGAGGGAATTATTTCAGATATCATCCTCAATGTCAGCATTGAAGATGCATCAGACTGCAGAACCCCGAAAGGCAGACTGCTCTGGTGGAGCTGTTACAACCAGTGGCAGCTAAGGAGATACCAGGTTAGAACAGATTAATAATTTTGAAATAATATAGTAATAATGTTGGAATAATTCTGAAGATCTGGCTGATTTTACCTTTCACCACCTTTCCCCCTCATAAACATCCAGTGATGGACACTGCCTCCTCACTACCTCCTGCTGCTCCATCACCACCTCCTGATGCTTCATCACCACCTCCTGCCTCTTTACCACCTCCCGCTGCTTCTTTACCACCTCCTGCTGCCTCCTCACGACTTCTTGCTTCTTCATCACCACCACCTGGTGCCTCCTCACCACCTCTTGCTGCTTCATAACCACCTCCTTCTGCTTCATCACCACCTCCTTCTGCTTCATCACCACCTCCTGCTGCCTCCTCACCACCTCCTGCTGCTTCATAACCACCTCCTTCTGCTTCATCACCACCTCCTTCTGCTTCATCACCACCTCCTTCTGCTTCATCACCACCTCCTGCTGCTTCTTCACCACCTCCTTCTGCTTCATCACCTGGTGCCTCTTTACCACCTCCCACCACCTCATCACCACCTCCTGCCAGGAGACGTGACCACTGTTCATGTACAACCACATGTGCTAGGAATAAACAATTCCACTGCACTGTGAAATGCTGGCTCAAATGTCCTTGGTTTTTTTTTTTTTATATAAATTATACATCTGCATGCCCCACAAATCCTGCTGGTGCCAATAATGTACTCATGTAGACCTTAATTTTATGAAAATCAAACTCCCCTCCACCAAATTAATTAAGTTTTATCTCGCTTAGTGACAATCAGTTGGCTCAAAGGTCACGAATATGAATTCATCAAGCAGAGTTTACAGGCGGGAAAAGCAGCTCATACAGTTTCCCTGGAAATTGCGATTTTAGTTGAATATAATTATATTAGAAACGCACTTGTAAAACACTGTGCATAACAAAATGTTTTTAATATTAAAACTTAATTTAAGGAAAATACAGATTAACTATTGTTTATTCACCTGTAACTTAAAAGATTTCATTTGTGTTCGTAAATAACAAATTAATTAATTGACTCCAAGAAAACAGTTGGATTTACTTAAAGCACAGTTAACAATAATAAAGCAGTATAAAACAGTATTAAAGGACATTTATATGATTTATATATATATATATATATATATATATATATGTGTGTGTGTGTGTGATTCAAATTTAAAGAATGTGTGTGTTAATCACTTTCCTATTTGATTTAACATTCAATAGTACATATTTGTTTAAGAACACATTAAGACATAAGACATAATAAAAGAAAACATTCAAATGAATACTGAAATCTAATTGTATTGAGAAATACTTTTACAAATTTTAAACAAAAAATGTGAAATCAAACCCAGATTTTGGAATAGAAAGGGATTCATATACAATTAATTAATTAAATAAATAAAATATGGTAACAAGCAGAAACATTTGTGGTTATAACAAGTCCATGGGGGAGTTGTGGCATCTTCGCAGCTTAGCATTTTAGCAGCTTAGCAACTTAGCATCTTAGCATCTTAGCATCTCAGCAGCTTAGCAGCGTAGCATCCCAGCAGCGGACAGCAGGGAACTATCTTGCCGGCCGCGGCTCTTCGGTCTGTCACCTACCGGCCTGCCGACGTGGCGGGCGGAAGAGGAGCCGCTGGCTGGCACCGAGCGGGTGAGCTGCACTGTCACTCTCACAAAAACAAAACTGTCTTTGAGTTGTTTGTTTTTTGTTTTTTTTTACGAAAGATAAAGAAAAATATAGAAAAGTTTCATTTGACCGCGTCAAAGAAAATAAACACATCTGCAACAAAAACAGGCGAAGACGTTTTTATTGAGATTGCTGCAATGTGAAAGATGTGTTGTTACTCGTTAAAAAGGGGATAATGTTCCGAATAATAGCCCAGTTGTGACATTCGCGTTGAAATAAAGATGGTCTTTGTTGAGTGTCTGTTTTACGTTGTTTTGTGTGTAGTCATGCTACTGTGGTGGTTTTATGTGGCGTTAAAAGATCTACAGAAAGCTTTGAGATGCGTAGAAAAGCCTCATTTAGATGCTATTTATAATTAGTGATTTGACAAGTTTGAAGTGACAGGTTATCACGAGAATAATTTCAGTAAGTGTTGTAGGCCTGTTAAATATTACTCTTTCTCCAGATAATAAGGAAATATTGTTTATATGTTGTCCGGTTTAATTAGTTTTGCAGTATGTATAATAGCACTTTTTAAAATTGGGAATGAGAACGTTTTATTTACCTTCTTACACACACAGTTTGTCAGAGATAACGTTGTTATCACTTTGTTGACGAGACACAGCCGTAAACAAACTTAATAACGATTGAATGCGAGGGGATGACAACTAGGAGTCATGTGCAGGATGCAGCAGTTTAACACTAGATGGAGATGTTACACCATGAAGGGTCAGGATGTGGTAAATCGTTAGCTTTTCTATATACACCAGGGGTGTCAAACTCAGGTCCTGGAGGTCTGTGTGGGTGCAGGTTTTGGTTTCAACCAGGCAGTAACACACCTGATTCTACTAATGAAGGTCCTCAGCAAGAGTTCTAATGGTTGATCAGGTGTGTTACTGCCTGGTTGGAACAAAAACCTTCACCCACCCGGCCCTCCAGGACCTGAGTTCTACACATGTGATTTACACTATTCTATGTTCCAGATTTGTGCCATACAAGAGTCCCAAGTAAAGCAAATAGATTATGCAGCGGTCATTTCTTCTGACACTACACACGCAACAATGAGCAATACGGAAATTATGAATTTTGGTGAAATGTTTACATAAACAGGTTGCATTGATTTAATGATCTGTTTGTTAAATAATACACATTTGAACTTTGTGCTAACAAACGATTTGCTGCATTCTGAGCCTCTACTTTAGCCACACAAGCCTTTTCAGAAACCATTACTGTGTTAATGTGTGGTGCCGTAATATTTTTACACATTTAAACTCTGTTAATTCATCATAGACCAAACCACAAGAGACATTTTCAGTTATAAAACATCCCATATCTGATATTTGCTAGATCCGCTCTTGCTCAACTAAAACCACAGATGTGTCCACCTCCAGATCACCATGTCCCAGGCTGCCCCCTCTGATGCAGACCCCTCTGCAGACGCCACAGCCTCCCTCACTGACCCCGGCTCCTGTCAGGATGTCCCAGCAGCCGTCGTACCGCCCTCTGCCCCTCAGCAGCCTCCTTTGGTCCCTGAGAGTTTCCCGCCATCCACCGAGGAAACGCGCACAGAGGACGCTACCAAGGTGGACACATCTGAGGGTCTGATGGAGGCCGCCGCTGAGGGTCTGATGGAGCCTGCTGCCGAGAGTCAACTGATTGAATGCGACCAACCAGTGAGTCTGGAGCCTGACACAGAAGCTGCTGAGGACAACATGGAGGTTTGTAGTGGATATACAATGCTGATATTGATATTTGAGTCTTACAATCAGATTATTTTTTGTTTGATTTTTTTATTTTCAATGAAAGACAGATGTTGTGTTGCTGCTACAGGTCCAACTAGGCTCTTTCAGACCATGAACACAACATATATAGACCTGGCATTTCTGCACTGAAATTTCTTGTTTCTATTAGTTGATGTATTGATACCAACTTGTTTGCAATACGATAATAATAAATAGAGTCTATTATTTTTCCCCAAAACCTCCTATCCCATCTTCCCTGTTGAGTAGATTTGCTTTGTTTTTCATTGTCTGACATGATACAAAAAGGTATATCTCTCAGTTTTCTGAATATTTTCACTTTGGGAAATTGTGACTGTCATTTGTCAGTATTTTATAATATTTCATAGACTACTTAATCAATTACTCGAGAAAATAGTGGGCAGCTTAATCCTTGATAAAAATTATTATTATTTGCAGCTCTAATTGACAAGTAACAATCAATCAATCAATCATAAATCAATCATTTTTATAGGTGATCTATGAGTAGAAACTAATAAGTTAAATTATCCCTGTAGTTAAAAAATTCATACAACAATGTTTTTTTAAGCTAACTGCTGTAATGTGTGCGTGTGTGCGTGTGTGTGTGTGTGTGTGTGTGTGTGTGTGTGTGTGTGTGTGTCAGAGGTCATCTCAGGATAAGGAAAAAGCCTGGGAAGGTTGGGGTTCATGGGGAAAATCTCTTCTGAGCAGCGCCACCTCCACTGTTGGTGCGTCTCCTCTTTTTATTTTCTTCAATCCGTCCATTTTCTTATTTTTTTCCTCTGGCCTTCGCCCCCTCTCCTCATCCCTGTGACTATTGACGTTTGTGTTTATCTGCATGGACAGGTCAGAGTCTGACCTCGGTTAAGGTGAAGGCAGGAGAGGCCCTGCGTCTCCACAAGACCTCGGTAGGCGAGGAGGCGAGAGAAGAAGACGACGAGGGGTCAGATGTGAAGGGGGAAGGCGGAGGGGAAAGTGGAGAGGCTGACTTGTCTGGCTCCGGGGAATCCTCCTCAGTGAATTCTGCAGCTTCTAACAGAGGAGTGTTCTCTACCATCACCAACGCTGTGCAGAACACAGTGAGTGAGCATGTGCACGCACGCACGCACACACACACACACACACACACACATACACACACACACACACACATACACACACACACACACCAGAGTTTTAACACAAACCTGCTTATTTGAAGACCTAAAAACATCAGTTTTGTATGAGATATGGACATTTACATACATTTACAGTATTTAAAACCTAAAAATTCCTCCACCCTCTTTATATGTGTCAGTCTGTCTATGGTGTACGTTCACATCTATGCAGTGAACTTAAAACCGTATTCTGTCTTCAAGGTTTTTATTGGAAGAAACTGTGAAACAAACCAAGTAAATGAAGTAGATGATACACCATGAACAAGAGACCACTAGTACAAAAACAAGTCAAGTTCCTCTGTAAATGCAGACAAAATGATCAGACCATGTGTCTATGTGGACAGCAAATTTTGAGTTACAAAAAAAAGTATTAGATAATAATTCAAGATTATAAATCCAATATAGCATCTCAAATTATAAACTCGTAAGTCAAAATTCAAACTCATAATTTTAGCCACATAAATATTACATAATATTTAAATGTACTCATTGTTGAGTCATTTTGGTTATAATTCTGTTAATCAAGTTAATAATTTCCACAGTTTTGACTTGTTAATTTATAATAGTTTTTCTTAAAATACTATTGTCAGGAATGGAACAATAAAGTCATATTTCCATGGTTATGATAACTAAAAGATGAGTGATTTCAGACATATCAAACTTAGCAAGTCATGGTGTTATTCTTGTTCTTCACAATTTTACCACAACTCTCTTTTTTGAGTAAAATATTGACTTTCTGTTTTGTAGTTGTGAAATATATCTCACCATTTCTACTTTATAAGTCAAAGCCTGGACTTAGTGTCTTATCATTTTAATTTACCCATAATGTGTTAATGTTTTATCATTCCTAACTTTTATTTTTAAAGCAGGTCTCGTCTCCTTTACTACTCTCTGTCTCTCAGGGTAAGTCGGTGATCAGCGGGGGTCTGGATGCTTTGGAATTTATTGGAAAGAAGACCATGACTGTTCTTGCCGAGAGTGACCCAGGTTTTAAAAAGACCAAGACCCTGATGCAGAAGACCGTCTCACTCAGTCAGGTGCATTGAGTTAAACACACACACACACACACACACACACACACACACACACACGCACACATGCTGCGTGAATGGAATAATTTGCTGTTTTTTAGTGTACAGTTAAATGACAGCTGTTGTGGTAATGACTCTGTGATTTTTCAGATGTTGAAGGAAGCCAAGGAAAAGGAGCGGGCACGTCTGAGCAACCAGCCCGTCAGCGCACCCACAGCTCACTACGGCATTCTGTTTGACGACTACCAGGGCTTGTCACACCTCGAGGCCCTGGAGATCCTGTCCAACGAGAGCGAGGCGAAGGTACGGCACACGCAGACACTACCATGAGGAATGTCCATTAGAGTCCGTTTTTAAAGTGGTATTGATAAAGTCATGTGCTGCTCTCAGGTCCAGGCCTTCCTCTCCTCCCTGGTGGAAGAAGAGCAGGATGAGATGAAGAAGGAGCTGATTTTCATCAAGGACATCTTCATCAGGGGAGAGGAAGCGGCGGAAGGAGAGGAAGAGGAAGAAGGGAAAGGAGGAGAGACGAAGGATAACGGTGATCTAAGTTCCCAATTACACTGTTCTACCCCCCTGTGTGAGTCACCCAGACCAACCAGAGCTGCTGGAGGTAGAGGAGGAGGAGGTCGCCCCTGAGCACTGACCCACGATCAGTCCCCGGTTTCTGGCAAAGGGCCACAAGTGCTGATGTAGTTTTAGAGGCACCTAGATTAGAACTTTGGTTACTTTCATCAGTTGACCCTAACCCATTAACAACAAAACATTGAAAAATACTCACAACAATCTTTTTAATCATAGTGTTTTTAAATAACAATAATAAACTCTATTGATCTTTGTTGATTTCAAAAGCAGGTTAAACCAATTCTAATGAGCATTCTAGACAGTCAGTCCTATCCAAATAAAATAAATTGCTATTTAAATATATATTGATCTCTGAGGAGAGCCTCAAAAATGTTTCTTTGGTGTCACCTGTAGATTTTTAATGCACAAGGCTCCCAAATTCACATTATCCTATCACAGCTTATGCTATTGATATGGATGAATGATATGAATTTTCTATACCAGCTTATTTCCCACTAGGGTCATAGGGGTCTGCTGGGGCCAATTACAGCACATTGCAGGCGATGCACGTAGGGGCACACACACACACACACACACACACACACACACACACACACACACCGTTTACTTAAACATAGTAGTAGAATTAACTCTAATTATTTTGGGACTGTGGTAAGAAGCCAGAGAACTTGGAGAGAACCCACACGGACACAGGGAGAACGTGCAAACTCCACACAGAAAGATCCCTTACGAAAATTTACCATGGGAAATACCGTGGTTTTACCATGGTTTTTTGGGTCATGGTTTACCATGGTTTTTTTGTGGTAACCATGGTTATACTATGGTTTTTATGTAGTAACCATGGTTCTACCATGGTTTTTGGAAGTATGAACCAAACCATAGTAATACTATGGTATCCAAAAACCATGGTAGAACCATGGTTACTACATAAAAACCATAGTATAACCATGGTTACCACAAAAAAACCATGGTTAACCATGGTTACCCAAAAAACCATGGTAAAACCACGGTATTTCCCATGGTAAATTTTCGTAAGGGATCCCAGACAATGGACTTGAACCTGTGACATTCTTGCTGTGGGGGCTACCCACTGCTTCACCACGTCACCCACTTTTACATGTCGTCATACAAAATTACAGTATATTGTGACTTCTTACAGAAAGAAAATGACAAGATTAGGTGAATCTAAAGCTGCAACAATTATTTGTCAATAGCCGCTACCTATTTTAAAAATCAATCAATAGTTCTGAGTCATATTTTAAAGAAGAAAATGCTGAATTCTGTTCTTCTTCAAGACGTTTAGGTTGCAGCTTTGAGAAAAAGCAATTGATGTTTTTTTATGTTTTCTGATATTTTACAGAATAAACAGATAATTGACCAATCAAGAAAAAAATGAACAAAAAAAATAATAGCACAATAGAAGATGATGATGTTCTACCAAAGTGGGATTCAGCAGTGTTGAGGGGGGGTGCTGTCATTTTAAGTTTTGGTTCCATCATATCTCACCAGCCACTTGTCGCATTACATTTGAAATACTATGCATGAGCCTGCTCTGCTGAAAGCGTGACAGGCGCCTTCAGGCGGTGTCACAGCGGTGCAGAGTTCAAAGCAGGCTGGCGTCCCCGTACCTGGGGGATTTACACGGTGCCTGATCCGGGGCTCGTGTTCAGGGGCCACCGACGCATTCGCATTACATCACAGATTGAATCAAAACCAACAGAATAAATCTATCAGCTCCAGACATCTCAGTAACACTTGCATGTGTACATGAAACCGTAAATCTCTCGTTGTGATTTAGATCCAGGCGTTAAATTAAGTTGGCATGGAAACGAGAGTCTGGAATGCACCAATTGGCAAATAGGAATATTATCATTGTGATCTCAGCATGGAGGGAAATCAAACCATCATTAGCATGTGGTACAAATCTGCTCTCATTTTACAGTTCATGCTTCTATGGCTTTGCCATATGCTGTTTAGGTAGACGTTTATTAACGCATGTTTATTTCCGTCAGCGGCCGATGGCGAGGAGTTTTTGAGTGTTCTCACCGAGCTGCTCTTTGAGCTCCACGTTGCTGCCACGCCAGACAAACTCAACAAGGTGAGTCACAAACACACACACACACAGACACATAGAGGTTAGTTTTACATAATTTGAGTCACTGTGAGTTATTGACTCGTTTTTACCAAAAATCATAACTCCATGTAGCTTTTTCTCCAGCTCGAGGTGTAATGGCTGCTGCTTTGAGACAGACACAGAATCTTATAAGTAGATATGATGACAATTAAGATATAATCTCATTAATTGAATTGATAACTCTAAACTATTGTTTAGTGTATAAATCAGTAAAAAAAAGAAACTGTCCATTACAATTTAATGAAGCTTTAGGTGTCACCTGCGAGGTAGAGAAGGCAGAGATGTAGGTTCTTTAGCAGCAGCAGCAGCAGCTATAACTATAAAGAAAAGTTCACTATAAAGAAAAGCTAGAAGGCAACATTTACTTAATACTGTAAAGATGTCATGGACCTTTAGATTTAAACATTCCCATTTTTAGTGCTTCTGAGTTATAACATAGCAGTTCCCAATCTGAAGGCCTGGACACTCACAATGTATAAAAGATAAAACCGAGGGTGGCAGGAAGAAGAGAAAACTAATATACATTTTTTAAAGGTTTTCCTCTTTTCATCGCTTTTACTTCTTGAGATGATTGTACTTTCTCACTTTTAAAGGGGTTAGAAGTTGAAACATTTCATAAACATTGTTACAAGAGACTGCAAGTTCATTCTTAGAAGTGAAAACATGGTTAACTCACTTACTTCCATCCACTGTTTCCCGGTTCAAGAATAACTCTCAATCTCAGTGAATTACTTTCATTATAAAGTTACTTCTGGTATAAACTGATAATTCCAGACAGAATTGCAAAATGTTCTCAGTGTGAAAGAATTCCCCTCGAGCATCCAGTCTCTCCAGGTGCATTCCTGGAAGTAATCTAAAACTTATCACCTTTGAAGCCCTAGTGCATAATCAAATTCATATAGGACCCACATTAGCATATAATCCTGTACGCATCGAATTAGCATACATCAGGACACTGATCTCTCACCTTGTGGGGCTGATGGGGGGTAATTATGCATCTCCAGGCTCGGATGAGGGCCCATGATTGGGTGAGTGAGGTGGAACAGCCTGTCACTACGGAGACAGTTGGCAGGGAAACGCAAGACCAGTCAGGGGGAGAGGCCTCGCCCGGCGAGAACGAAAAGGAAGAGATGGAGAAAGATGGAGAGGAGCAGGGGGAGGAGAGGAAGGGAGGAGAGGCAGAAGAGAAGGGGAAAGAGAATGACTCCAGATCTATAGAGGTGAGGTTTGGCCACGTTGTATAAATCAAATTTTCCTCCTGCTGTTACCACATTGTCTTGATTTGTTACAGTTTTTGTGCGTGTGCGTGCGTGTGTGTGTGTGTGTGTGTGTGTGTGTGTGTGTGTGTGTGTGTGTGTGTGTGTGTGTGTGTTTTCTCCCCCCTCCCTCCAGGCTGTCTACCTGTCATCAGTAGGGAGCCTGGCAGAAGTGACAGCTCGCAGTATCGAGCAGCTCCACAAGGTGGCGGAGCTCATCCTCCACGGCCAGGAGCTGGAGAAACCGGCCAGGGACCAGGCACACATTCTCACCAGGTGTGTGAGAGTGTGTATGCACGTGTGTGTGATTGCATGCGTGCATTAACTGTGAGAGGAGTATGGTTTGCCAAAATCTGCCTTTTCATTTCAGGTTGACATGTGCTATGTGCAAGGAGGTGGAGTGTTTGGCCAAAAAGTTCTCAGACATGCTGCTCCTTGTGGGGGTAGGTGACAGGAATCATGTGCGTGCATGCGTGCGTGACAATAACAACATATTTGCGTGTACTAACCCGGCCTGTGGCAACACACCCATTGGTTCCTACTGAAAATCAAATATTTGAAGACAAGTAATCATTATATGTTTAAAAGTTAAAAAAAATGTAAAGTCATTAAAGTTTTAATCCTGTATCTATTATCTGTTTTTATAGGTAATATTCTGTGTGTCTTGTTTGTTATTATGTTATTTCATATCAAATTCCTTCTTTTCCCCTCTTTCTGTAAAACAGGCGGCTGGGGAGGGATTCCCCCCTTGAGTTATGAAAAAAAATCTATATGCAATATAGTGAATATAATAGCATTTTTTTTAGGTCTAATATTCATTTACTTTAAAATCATTTCCATCTGCTGTAATATTTGTTGCTGCTTTTATAATCGGTGTGCTTTTATATAGGGTGTGTGTGTTAGTCAGTGACAATGTTTGTTATGTTCTGGGCCTCGCTGCTCCCTCACAGTCCACATGCTCATGGATCTGTAGACCGCCGCTTGAACCTTCTTTAATAACGTGTTGTGCACGTCACGAACCGTGATTGGATTGAGAAGCAATAGCAAAGCTGGTAGTATATCATGGTTCTAAGACCTTTAATAAAAATTTGATTTTACTCAGAGGTTATTATTAGGCCAAGTGAACCTAGGAGGAGTAGAAAGTGTTGGTTTTGACATATTTTGCAGGTCCTTTTTTTGCCCCCTCAAATAACCAAACTGATGACACACATGACATTCTTCTCGCAGCTCTGGGTGTATCTATTGATCCAATCAGTTTGGGATGACTAGCTAGCCCTTCCTATCATATAAAATCACACATTCATCAGCACATTATCGCAGTGGGAGTGCGTATTTAACACCCAAAACCTCTTTTAATATTTATATATATATATATATATATATATATATATATATATATATATATATATATATATATATATATATATATATATATATATACACAGTAAATGTGGTTAATGTGTAAATTATTTATTTCCCACTAGCCTGATTCCTCTACAGCTCTGTATCCTCTAATCCACACCAATGGTTGAATGATCCAACCAAAAGTGAAGGATAGGATTTAAATCCCTCAGGGTTATATCCTTCCCCACATGCTGTGTTTGAATCAGAAACGAGTCACTCGATTGAAACTAAAGCCACTGTACTTTCCATTTCATTGTGACTACATAAAAAAGGAAAAGGGGAAAAAAGGGATTTCTAAAGCTGGACAGCATGATAGCTTTCCTTTAAACAATTGTAAATTGTGAATTTGTTGGGAGTTATTTTAAGCTGTAGATTGTAATTTCTATGTGAATCTATGGTCATTTCACCATTTTATAGCCACAGGACTGACTCAAAGTAAACTGCAGCACCCCTCGTTCATGGGAATAAAGGGTGTCATCGTGTGCAAGATTGCAGCTCAGTCATGTGTTTGCAATGATTTTGGACAACATGTGATGAATTACACTTGTTTGACTTTTCTTTCTCCAACCAAATCATTGTTTCTCAATGGAGACATTGATAATAAAGCATAATTTTTCCATTCTAACCTATTTCTGCTTCCTATTTCTCTGTCTCTCTCAGGGTCAAAGAAAAGCAGAGGAGTTGAATCCGCTGGTAGATAGCGTGCTGCTAGAGGTGAGATTATTTTTCTCAGATTAAATCCAATTAAATTGAATGGAAATAATAACATTACCACCCTAGCAGGAGGTGACTGTGTATTCTATATCTGTTAGTCATTGTGAAAATGTGATAATTTATTACTTCTTATTGATTGATGAGGAACAAGGTGAGACATATAGTATATAAATTTTATATTTAATTTACATTTAATTTTAACTTTAATCAAAGTTTGCATTTTAAATATAATATTTCTCCACTGTTTGTTATGCTGTCTTATACTTCAATTGTGTTTTGTTCACCCATAAGGTCTCGTATATTACAATTTGTGTTATATATTTGACTCTAGTCAATAAAGCTGTATTATGTTCTGCTTTGGTACACACTATGCAGGTCAAGTATTTGAAGGATGATAAATCTTTTTTTCCCATTTTTTAAATTTACAATTACATTTTTAAGGATGAGGATGAAGATGGTGATGATGATGTTCTCTTGTTAACAGGGCTCCAACAGTACCAACTACATCCAGAATGCATTTCAGCTGCTGCTGCCTGTCCTGCAGATCTCCCACATCCAGAGCCAGCAGTGCCAAACCGACACAGAACCAGTCACTCAGACACAACACTAACGGACACACACACACACACTCACACACACACACACACACACACACACACACACACACACACACACACACACACACACACATACATGTGCTACCTGCTCACCCGCGTGTCTTAATGTACCTGTTGTTGTACAGAAAAATCCTAGATAATAGATAATTCCAGAGTAAGTGCTTATAACTAACTAACTGCCATATAGAGATGGAAGATATTGTTTTTATATATATATATATATATATTCACATAATATAATCATGAAGATGTCAGTTTAGCGAACAGGTACATGTCGGACTGGTCCACATGCAGGCCGCATGTGTGTGTTGCGTCCACGTTGTATCTCTGAATGTTATTTTGTCTGTTTTGCAGTTGATATTTTGCTTTGAGGAACCAAACTGTGTTCAGAGCTTCTGACTCATTCTGTCAGACAAACAAAAGGCGAATTTTCTATTGTCTCCAAAAAACTGAACCAAAATCACAAAAATGCTAAATTGTGTTTAATGAACTCTACATTAATATATATATTAAGGTTTCTTTGCACTCCTGTCCGTTAAGTATTATAAACATTTTGACTAACACTAGTTGAAATGTTTGAGTCTTGTTAGAGTCCAAATAGGCCATATGTTTCACTTTATGTTTGTTTTTTAATTTGTTTATGTTAAATTATATGAATCAACATCACCTTATATTCACATATTAGATTTGAAAGGGAAAAAATAATCTTTAACTCAGAAAACATTTAGTCGTGGATCCGGTGAAAATGTAAGTGAATTTATCTGTGTTAATGTTCTGTTGAATCAACAATGTGTCTCTCTGTGGGTTTTTTGTTTGAACATGCCAAAGAAGGCGCTGCTAAATCATCTAGGTCTTTTTAAAATACTTCTTACCCGTTATTGTAGTCTAGTAAACACTTCTTACTCTTATTATTTTACTCCCCCTATTACTTTTCCTTGAACACCTGTGGAATTTCAACTATCCCGAGGCACCACTGTTTTTGAATATCCATGTTTAAATTGGCTCTTAGCTTCCAGCCTGCAGTTATTTAGATCTCTGGATGATAAACTACTCTTTTTTTTTCCTCTTCTTCCACTTTAGAGGTGCATTAATATGGGCAGGAAAGCTAGTGAGCAAAGAAAATATTAGTCAAGCCTGTCATATCGTTTGGGCTCCATTCAGCTATGGCCGTTTGGGGTAAAGCTGTTTATCAGCTGTGCTTCTGCCTTGAATACAAAATGATTTGTTACAAAGAATGAGAAATGTTTGGGAGGCAATTCGTTTATTTAAGTCTGGACAGTTTACTAATGCATTAAGACTGCCATCTAAACAGTTTTAGGATGAGATATTGCAAATAAACAAATTTTAACCATTTTCATTTTTATCCAGTATGTGTGATTTTGTGCTCCCCTGTCAGCAGGCCTTCTCTTCTGAGAGGGAGAAGGTGGATGGATGGCAGCGATGATGCAGATTCACTAAAAAAAAACAAAAAAAAAAGGTTTGAAGAATTAATTGTTAGGTGATAGTGAAAAGAACCAGAGTTCATTTGGTATAATACCAGTGAATTAGTTAGATTCGTTTTTCGTTGCCATATTTATTTCTCCTGTTCATACTGGTCATTAGATTTTATTGTTTTAATACTAATGATTTTGGCATAGAGCTCATGAAAACCCAAAATTCCTATCTCAAAAAATGAGCATATGATGAAAAGGTGCTCCACGAGCTATGAACCTAATCATCTGAATCAACAAGTTAACTCTAAACACCTGGGAAAGATTCCTGAGGCTTTTAAAACCCCCCAGCCTGGTTCTTTACTCAAAACCACAATCATGGGTAAGACTGCCGACCTGACTGCTGTCCAGAAGGCCATCATTGACACCCTCAAGCAAGAGGGTAGACACAGAAAGAAAATTCTAAACAAATAGGCTGTTCCCAGAGTGCTGTATCAAGGCACCTCAGTGGGAAGTCTGTGGGATGAAAAAGTGTGGAAGAAAACGCTGCATGAGAAGAGGTGACCGGACCCTGAGGAAAATTGTGGAGAAGGGCCGATTCCAGACTTTGGGGGACCTGCAGAAGCAGTGAACTGAGTCTGGAGTAGAAGCATCCAGAGCCACCGTGCACAGGCGTGTGCAGGAAATGGGCTACAGGTGCCGCATTCCCCAGGTCAAGCCACTTCTGAACCAGAAACAGCAGCAGAAGCGCCTGACCTGGGCTACAGAAAAGCAGCACTGGACTGTTGCTCAGTGATCCAAAGTACTATTTTCGGATGAAAGCAAAGTTTGCATGTCATTCGGAAATCAAGGTGCCTGAGTCTGGAGGAAGACTAGGGAGAAGGAAATGCCAAAATGCCTGAAGTCCAGTGTCAACAACCCAGAGTCAGTGATGGTCTGGGTGCCATGCCAGCTGCTGGTGTTGGTCCACTGTGTTTTATCAAGGCCAGGGTCAATGCAGCTAGCTATCAGGAAATTTTGGAGCTCTGCTGAAAAACTTTATGGAGATGAAGATTACATTTTTCAGCACGACCTGGCACCTGCTCACAGTGCCAAAACCACTGGTAAATGGTTTATTGACCATAGTATCACTGTGCTCAATTGGCCTGCCAGCTCTCCTGACCTGAACCCCATAGAGAATCTGTGGGGTATTGGGAAGAGAAAGTTGAGAGATGCCAGACCCAAGACTGTGGATGAGCTTAAGGCCTATTGAAGCATCCTGGGCCTCCATAACACCTCAGCAGTGCCACAGACTGATTGCCTCCATGCCACGCCGCATTGAAGTATCATTTTACAAACACAATTAAAGAAAAGTGTTTGTATTAAAAACACTTTTCTTTAATTGGTCAGATGAGATATGCTAATTGTTTTTCTTTTTTGCCCAAATCATCAATATTAAAACAGTAAAAGGCTTGAACTACTTCAGTTGTGTGTAATGAATCTAAAATATATTAAAGTCTATTGTTTATCAGCACATTACAGAAAACAATGAATTTATCGCAATATTCCCATTTTTTGAGAAGGACCTGTATATCTCTTTCAAAATTACAGCCATATTAGTCCCTCTTTGTAACTATAATTCCACCGCAACTCAACAGGGAAACGATGTCCCAGGATACACAAAAAGGAAATTTCACGCTGAAAACTGTAAACGGGGCAGATGCCAACTTGATATGCAGCATGTTGAAGCTTCATATAAGATAAACCTCTAATTGCATTTTTGTACAAAATAACTGCATGGACACACTGTGAATTTTGGCAGATCCAATAGTTCTAACTTCAACAGGGGACCTGCCATCAAATAAGTTAACACTTGTCAATGGAGAGTGAACAGACTCTTACAAACAAAATGTGGTAAAGAATCTGGTAGGACCAGGCTAGTCCTTTCCTGCTAGAGCAGCATACAACCCTTTGTGAAAATGAGGATAGGAACTTATAAACAAATTTATATAGATTGAGTTGTCTGTAGTTTTATAGCGACAGCAAGAGCACAAAATCAGCATATGATTGTTCCAATAAACAGAAGTGTACCAGTATAGGAGTAGTCAGTGGTTCCATCCAGAAAAGTTTCTATGTCTTCTGAAAAAAACATGAATAATACTGTTAACATACACAAACCTACAGGCGTTATAATTAAATTCGCTGAATCTGTGGAAGTGGCTGTTTCCCTACCTGGAGTGTCGGCCTCTTGAATGGGTGATAGTACTGTTCATTAAATAAAGCAAAAAAAAAAAGCTGCTGAGGATTCAAACAACCATTTTACCATTCACTGGTTTTATTTCAAGCTGTGTGGGTGTTTAGGAACTGACCTGACTGGAACCCATAGTGGTGGCTATCCATTCCTTTTTGGACAATAACAGGTTATTCAAATTCTATGCTATTCATTCTACACAACTTTTAAAGTTATGTCACTGTATATGAAAAATTATGAACATAAAATATGATTAAATTAGGATGTTGAGCTTGAGTTAACAGGGTAGAATTGTTCCATTTAGCAGTTACCTTTAGGAGAGATTACTTCTCTGTGCTTTTCTCCATCTAGTTCAAAGATGCAGCATATTAGACATTGTGATTGTGATCACTCTGCATTACTTGGAAATCATTTATCCATCATTTATTGGATAAATGATGGTGTAACACAGAGCTAAGTATTTGAGAAATGCTTCATATTACCTGGAAAATGACATTTTTGACAAGAGAAGTAAGATAGAGCCCTTTGTGTCCGGATTTATAATATTGTTAAAAGGGAAGTGAGGGGAAATACAAGGTAGACAAAAGACAAAACACAATAATTCAGACACAACACGAGTAAATTTACCATTCGACTGCTGGCAAGTGAGGTTGTCATCACGAGGGCGGCCTTTTGGTTTTTCTGATGGAAGCAAGACATTTTATATTACTTTAAAGGAAATGAATGTCTGCGCATGGATGTGTGTGTGTGTGTGTGTGTGCGTGTATCTTACTGCTGCAGCATCTCCTCCAGTCTATTTGTCCCAACACAATTGTGACTACAATTAGCAGCAGCACGCACAGCAGAATCAGCCAGAGCACCCTGGAGATACACTGCCACTCATCTGGAAAACAGATGGAGATTTTTTAACAAAAACACATTTTAGAAACAAAAAAATGTCCAACCCTGCAACATCTAATAATGAATAGATAAAAATGGTGTGCAATTTAAAACTGAGAGGAGGAGGAAATTCTTAAAGCTGAAGCCAACAATTATTTGAGAAACTTTTTTTATACAAATTTAAAGAAAGAAATATATAATTAGAAAGATGTGTAAGGTCAAAAAACTGCAATAAAATAAGCAGAAATGAAACAAGGAGAGGGAAAGTATGGAAGAAGCTTGTGGAAATTGGAAAAAAAAAATCAAATAACAGCTTTCAACACTGCACACTGGAAAATATGACTCAGTCATATAGCTGCAAGCATGGAGACGTGAGGGAGCAGGGAGCAGAGGGACAGCAGGCCAAAATCAATACAGCCTTTGAGCTACAATGAAATGAGATGTAAGCCACTGATTGAGCAACCAATAGAGAGACAGAAACAACCTGAGATTGGAGGCAACAAGAAGAAATGAGTCGAGTTCTTTCTATTGAAAAAAATGACTCGACAGTGGACAGAGGGAGAGGCGAGTTTGACTGTAATTGTTTCATTTCACACAAAATGAAAAGTGATCGACCAATTTCCAAGTGTTTTATTGACTCCCCCTCCCATCCTAAAGCGAAGCCATGGTGACCGCACATGGAACAAAGACGTAGCGGTGGGCCGACACCAACCTCTCCGTGTCCGTTTCCATGGTAGCTTTTCTTTTGCTATTGCAGTCAAAACTGTTTGATTGGCGAGCCAAAGCAGGCAGCGCGTGTGATTGGCTGGTTCCGAGGTGGGCAGGAAGGAGGGGCAGCAGTAGAACGCCTCCCTCTGTCCTTCATCGGCTGCCTTTGTGCTTTTCTCTTCATCCTCCCTCTCCTCCTCCTCCTCAGGTGGGTCGAGGTGTAGAGCGCTGTGGTTACTGTGGCTGTACAAGGTGAGATTCAGGGATGCCACGTCCTCAAGGTGGAGCTCCACTGACATCTCAAGTTGAACCTTTAAATCTGTGGATGGATTTCATTTCATTTATCTGTTCCATGTATGATAATGCACAGTTCTTTCCAGTGGAGAAACCCGATTAAATTTGTACAGATCCGAAAGGAGCAGGAAGAAGAAGAAAAACTCGCCTACTCGTCACTCAAATCATTAATAATCAGTAGGAATAGATCTTTAGTCAATTGACAATCTGTACTTCCAATAATGTATCCAGTAACAAACAAAAAAAGTAACATAAACATACCAAAGGTGTACACAATAATTCACTATCCGCTAAATTGGCCATGTAACAATTTAATATATATATATATATATATATATATATATATATATATATATATATATATATATATATATATATATATATATATATACAGATAAATATTATTCATTTAAATAACCTGTTAATTCAGTTTGTTGAGAATTTCCCAGATTGAAACAGCCATCTACTTTAAAGGAATCACGCGCAGGTGGGTCAATGATAGATGAATATACAACAAATAGTTTGCAAAAACCTTTTGGTTTTGACAAAAAAATGGTGATCAGAGTGAAGATATTTTTGTTAATATAGTTTATTTACTTAGTAATGGTTGTATAGCTTTAATAGGTATGTGTTCTTTAACCTTATTTGAGCACAGCAGTGATGTGGTCAGGACCAGGTAATGTCAACAATAATGTCAACAGGTGTTTTGTATTATAATAATGAAGAAAAAAAAGGTCTTCAGGGAAATATATAATAAATACTGTTTTTTGTGTCAGTGGGGTCTTATTCTGAATTCCATTTAGCTATCAGTACAGAACGTAGATAAAGTAAAACAACAGCTCTACAAGTCATAGCTCATACATATCCACATCATATAAGGACAATGTGTCTCTAACTGGGATTTTGAAGAGCAAAACCAGCATTAAATGAGCCCAAAGTCATTTTCAGGTATGTTTCATGTGCTTTCCCTATTTGTTTGCTTGTTGAGATGCAGGATAACAGGTGTGTTCATGTTTGTGTATCACCTATCAGACTTTAGCAGAAAAGTAGGTTGTCATTCAGAGTCTTAGAGTAACCTCTGATGATCAAACACCAGGCCATCACTTTATTTGGGTGTGCTGTATTTAAATGAGGACTACAACTATTCAAGTGATCAAAATCATGTAAAACTAAAAATCAAAGTAAAAATATGAATTGTTCCCTTTTGGTGTATTTACAGGGCTGATATTATAAAACTAGTAGTAGTAGTAGTAGACATAAAATACATATTTAAATGTGCCAAATTTATTGTGAGTGATTGTAGAGATATTTCTGTAGAGTCTGTTCTAGAGGAATACCTGAGGATGACATGTTGCTTTGTAACGCTGCCATGTCCGTGTCTGTCTCGCACACGAACCAGCTCCCAGAGTCTGGTGCAGGATCTGTGGTGCTTCTCCGACCCTCTCCCTCGGCACAGGCCCCCATCCATGTTTCATCCCCCGGAGCGGGCCCACACATTCCCTTTCTTCTAACCTCGGCATCTTCCGTCTGATCTCGCCGCTCCTCCCTCACCTGATCCTCCCGTCCGCAGGGTCGGTAGGGCACACAGAGGAGGTCAACTTTCGATACTGGAAGGAGATGGAGAGTGGGCAGCACAGTATTCACAACGGTTTCTCGAGCAAAAGTAAAGAAAATGTGCTTGAGTCAAAACTCGGAGCATGAACTCAAAGTGGAAGCTGTTGCCTCCGGTTTATATTTGACAGGCAAAGAGAAACAGGAAGAGACACAGAGGAGAGAAACAAAAAAGCTTTTAATGAAAACACAAGAACGGGGACAAAAGTGCTTTCAAAAGGAAAGTGAGCTTTTCAAGGCAGCAGAAACTGACACTCAGGGTTTTTACATGTTTCACAATGATCTTTTGGCTCAGAAAAGGAGGAGCAGGAAGGAACGAAAAAGTTACTCAATGAAAAGATTTTGTCATGAAATGTAAAATTTCAACAAAATGTCTATGAAAACTGAGCCAAAGCAAGCAGTTGTTTCTTTGTAATTCTTCAAAGGCTCTAAAGCGAAATGTAGTCTTACACACACACACACACACACACACACACACACACACACACACACACACACACACACACACACACACACACACACACACACACACACAAGACAAAGAATGAATCTGAATCTGTTTCCGTGACCCACCTCTGTATATTATAAAGAATTCGGGGAGGCAGAGGATGAAGATGATGATCATGATGATGAGAAGTTTAGTCAGTTCAGTTCTTGCCATTGTTGCACACACACACACACTCACACACAGACACACACACTCCTCATGCTGGTAAAGGCATGACATGTGGCTCGTGGTCTCCGCTTCCTTCTTCAGTTTCGATCCGACACACACACACACACACACACTCACATCGTCTCTGCCCATCACACTGACCCTTGGTAGAGTCTATGAAGCCCGTATATCATTTCTCATATTCGAAGATGAGGCAGACAACAGCGCAACGAGGCACATGCACACAGTGTCGCTTCACTTCCTTTTACACTTCCTGTAAGTGTGAGAAACGGAGAGTTGCAGAAACAACAAAGAGCTTCTATCAGCAGAATGTGAGTAGAAATGTTTGTGTGAGAGACAGCGACCCTAAATCTTAATCGTGTTCTAATCTGTATCATAATCTGGATGAACGATGGGTAGACTTTATAAGACTTTATTTGTGACTTTAGGTCCTGTGTGAACTCAGAGATAGGTTATTGCGTAAGTTTGGTCTATATCTGTGCACAGTCCATCTTATGGTTTAATCTGTTCTTGGCTGTGTCTTGTTTACACAGAGATGTTTCTTTAAATTTCTACCTTTTGATCAAAAGAGGAAAACCAGAAACAAAAGTTCTTTGGTCTGACCACTATGGATTCCCATTTCCGCAAAAAAAAAAAAAAAAATTACCACCATAAGTTTTTTTAATGTGTTTTTCCCCCTCCTCATGATAACATAATAGACATAGTTTAATAACAAATAGCAACTGTCGGTAAGTCCATCAGTCAAAACTATAGCAAACATATGGCTGCTATATGACTCGCACAATTTACATAATCATCTTCTGCTGACATCTTTTATATCAATTCATTACTGCAAAGTAAAGTTCTGAAAGGAGTTTGAACTGGGAATGACCTTTCTGTTGATTTTTTTTTTTACATTCTATTCCATTCTGGGGGGAAAAAATATGTGTTTTTCATATGTACTGTTTGACTTGATCTCTGTTGGGTGTTTAGTGTAGCTCAGATTATACGTTTGGGGGCCTGAGAACCACTTATCTTGGCAGGCCTGGGACGGGAACACACACACACACACACACACACACACACACACGGAAGCTCAGACAACACACAAACACGAACACACTGATGAGCATGGCTGGCAGGTGGAGCCTTATCTCCACTCCACAGTGACTTGCCTCTCTCAGGGATCTGTCAGCAGCTTATAGAACAGGATGGAGGCAGCCAAAAAAAAACAACACTTTATGTACTTTTATGTGCAATCAAAGCTGCCGGGCGCTTGGAGCATTTCCCAAATATTTTGAGTATACGGCTGAAATATATTTACCAACATATGACTTGCCGACAGCATTATATAGGAAGCCAGTTTTTATGTGTGTGAGGAGACGCTTCTGTCAGCAACTGTCTCCCGTGTGGAGGTGTCCTTGAGCAAGATGCTATCGCTCTCTGGGAAACCGATAACATATCGCCATAATCTATAATGCTTTATTCTAGGGCTCTTGAATTTCAGAATCATTTCCGAGAAGGGTTTTGGGGGAAGTAATGTACATTTAACAAGAGTTAGTTAATAAACCTCCTATGAACAAAAAGGTAAGGAAGTGTTTCCTTGGTTTCCCTGCATCAAGCTGCAGTGGAAGGATAATAAAACTGTGGCCTTTGGCTCTATGATTACTACTTGATTTGACACCTTGGACGACTAAAGCTTCGTATTAGCTTCATATGAACTTTTAAATACATATTTGCACAAAATGAGGCTTGCGGATTTGGTCCCTGTCATTTATATAAATATATAAAACGATAGAAAAACTGAAATATTATCTGCTTCTATAAATTTTATGCTCAATATGTTATTTCACAGCGGCAGAATGGCACAAGCTTTAGCCTAGAAGACGGCCGATGAAACCGGTGATCAAAATATTTTCTTTTAACGGCTGCAGTGATACGGTAAAATTGAGCGTTTCACATTTTTCAGCGAACCAGCTGGAGTTTCCCTGAAACCTGGTTTGAAAACCAAAGGTATGGACGCGCCTCCGCGGCCGTCCGTGTGCATGTTTAGTAAACCGCTGTGATCCTGCTGTGACCAGCCCAAACCGGAGAGAGAAGCCTCCTTTTATTTCTTCACAGCGACGCTGCGAGCTGATGCGCCTCCTCGGTGCCAAAACCGTCATCCTGTCAGTTTGCCAGATATCAGATAAATCATAATTGCAGTTGATTGGGCAGAAGCTCCCGCAGATGGACTTGGAAGCTTTTTATGAGAAACCAGGTTGAAAATGTCCGGAGAGAGCCGAGCCATGAAGAAAAGCAGATGTTTAAATGCGCTGGGTTCAGGATGTTATAGCCTCTGATTTATTGCCTTTCCAGCAGCAGGGCCTAAGTAAGAGGATGTCAGTTGGCTAAACAGGGTTGGGCTGGATCCTAATACCCACACTTACAGTCCTGAGCACTTAACTGTGCATGAATATACTGCCAGGTGTGTCCCATGCCTGAAATATACACACACACACACACACACACACACCACACTTACAACACTCTGGATGAACACCTCTACTAATACAGCTTTAAAGCAATAATCAGAGCCAAGTTTATTCCACAATTCACCACGATATATTGCAGAACACTCACAGCATTCACAGTAGTGGGCCTATTGGCTGCATTCAAAGCCCGCCAGTACTCCACAGACAAGAAGTTTAGGTTTGATTCAGCATGAATAATATTATCCATATACACAAAATGATGACAGGATCTCCACAGATGGTTATCACATGATATTAACAATTAGGAAGAAAAATGTTAAACATGTCTGTTATCAATGAATTTGAAAAAATATATTCAAATCTTAAAAATATTATCTGACAGAAGGCTTTCAAAGAAAATGGAAGACACAAAGGGGCTACGGGCGCTCAGGTAGTTATACTCAGGTGCTGTTCTGATTCAGATAAAATCAGAATCCAAAAGGAAAGTCAATTGTTGGTCAAATTGTGTGTGACATGATGGGAAGCCTCCAGTTGGGTCCATTTCAACCTTTGTTCTACGCTCTGAGTCTATGCCCTGATGTAGGACAATATGGCCTCAACACATAGGCCCACATGCTTTTCATTACTTTGCAATGTTAAAATAAAGTCTTTTTAATAATATATGCTATACTTTTCCTTTTTTTTTCCTTTTTGGTTTACTTTCAAAGTAGTATCTTATTCTTTATGTCTTTATGTAAAGTAAACCTACCTTATAGATAACTTAAGCAACTCCTGTGCCTGTCTTTTTTAATGCATCTCATTGTAAATGTATCACCACTCTGCGCTTGTTTCAACAAATCATAGGAGCTTGATCGTGCCGTGTAGCGGATTTGCATTCAAATGATTGATTGGTCTTTAATTATTAATCAACAGCACCCCGATGAGCACTGATATACCTCCACACTCTTGTGGTCTTAACAGCTACTTAGACACTGACAGCAGCAGGAAATACATCGACTGCTTGCAAACACCACATGCGTGCATTGGGCTGCAGCCCAACAACAGAAATATGGCTGTGTTGATGTTCAGGGTCCCTGGGTGATTGATCCTAATGTTTTCCACCAAGGGTCATGATCCACCAACAATTTTTTGTTGCCCGCAGACCAGCACATTTCCAAAATAAATCCTGACGATTGATTTTTACGACCCCTTGACATTAACTCTGGACAGTTTCAGGACAAACTTTCTTTTGCAACTTTACAAGCAAAAAAACAACAACACAATATTGATAGTACGAACTTTTATGGGTTATAATGAACTTTGCAGCCCAGAAGCACTGCTGGGACATTTTGATTTGTTTATAGCAAATATCCACTTTGGAATTTTGGCATACATTGAGACTGTTAATCATTAGATCCAATCAAAAAAGTTATATGCTCCAATCTGTCGTGTAGCTCCGTCTGGAGCGACTCTCTCATATAGTTTACTCTACGCATCCATCACTTTTGATGCCGCAGTCAGGAGCTCTGATGATGAATGCAACAGCAACACAAATGGCCTTATCACCACTCAACTTTTCTTGAAAACCCATTTGCTGAATATGATGATCATTAACCAAACCTCCTGTCAGACACGTTGACAGCCTGCATCACCACAGGCACAAATGACTGGAGAGATCCTGCATGTGGGTGATATTTGGAGCTCTGCGTTACTGCAAAATGTAATGTAAAGCGTTAAGAGATTGAATTTAACGGCGTGATGAGATTGACGAGGGATTTAGGTAGAAGGGGGGATATTTAAGAGCAGATTGGCTTCTGCAGGCTTAGCACAGGTTATGGTTGTATTTCACGTGTTTAATACTTTATGTTTGATCATCCTCATCATGTCCTCCTCTGTGGTGCCTGAGCTTAATCCGCGGATCTTGTTGTAAATGGACAAAATGATGTTCTAACGTAGGTTAAGGCATCAGTAATCCCTTTATCTTCTACATACTGTACATGTGAATCATGTATTCATTAGAATTCAAGTTGCAAGAAAGAATCCTGGAGAGAGTGGTGCAACCATTTCTAACTTTAAAGATTATTTTCTATTTGGTGCTTTTAGTCATTTAACAAGTATGCTGAGTGACTGGGATGTTTAGTGGCATTAAAAAATAGAAGTAATTGGTTGTATCTTTTATATCATTCCCAAGGCTTTATTTCATATTGTTTTGATTGTTAACACTAAGCTTTTGTTCAATATTTGTTGCCTACTTTCTTGGCCACTTTCAGACACTCATGCTGAAGCCTTTAACTGATTGATTGTGTGATTATTTTCTTTAGATAACAGGTGTTGCTTTTGTTATTCATTGTCATTGTGAATGTATAACCAGGTTAGTTTCTTAGAATTATCAAATCTAAACTTGCTCAGCTTGTGTTATATTTGTATAATGCATAATTTTAACAAAGCTGAAAGAAGTTCAACATGCAGTGTTGCAAGTTTATTCATATACTGACTATTTGGACCAGTATATGAAAAAACAAAAAGACTCATTTCTGAACACTATTCATAAAAATGCTATTAGATAAACAGCATGTTTCATAACTTAGGTGGGCATGGCATTGTTGGGGTCAGTAATATTGCCAATAAATATTTTTCTGTAAAACATTACCAGCCTAGCTTAAATCATATCTGAACTAGGGCAGTGCCCATTTTTCTATAAAAAAAAAAAGTCAAGTCAATTTTATTTCTATAGCCCAAAGTTAGAAATCATAGTGCTGGGATTTCCTTAGGGTCTGTGAATGCCTCTTGGAACCTTCTAATGTCTTGTGTGTGGGTTTCAAAAGACATTACAATCCTTTCGTTACGTTGACTGCACAATCAGAGCAGGAAGAAACAGGACAACAGAGCTTTGAACAGTAACTAAAGTGCTGGGAACCAACATGAGGAGGAGCTGTGATACAGAGCTTTACACTCTAACTAAAGTGCTGCTGCAGGATAGTGCTGTGATATGCAAGCTTATGGGATTTTAACTTTTGCAAAAGCTTTTTTGTGACAAAGACAGTTTCATTATACAGTAGCCAGCCTGATAGAAAGTAATGGGAGAGAACGGGGGAGACAGCAAAGGAACATGCTGGCTGGAACTCAAACTGGGGTCAGCTGGTTAAAGTAAGGCTACAAACTTTTAATGATGAAAATGATGTTTTGAATATCTATCCAAAAATTCCCACAGAAAAAGGAAACACACCATCGTGCAATGTACTAGCTACATTCTAAAGCTGAGGTTGATCCAACAAACAGCCATAGAGATACACAAGCCATAGACACACAGTCAGCATTGCTTTATAGATAAATGAAACACTTTTGGGCCATCACTATATCCAGCAGGTCAGATTCTGACTGTGTGTTCAGGTTTAGCCATGACCAGTCACTATTTCAATTATTTCATGGAGTCAGCTTCTATTAAATATATATTTTTCAGTTACATATTTCATTTTAAAATAATTTATCATCATCACAATCAGCATTAGCTTTACATCATAATTTGATGGTAATTATTGAAGATGTACAATGAGTAAAAAAAATACTTCCTCTAGTATATCAATTATTACATTGTATTGTAAGTATTACAGTTTATTGATCAAGGTGTTGCAAAATGTCTTTGCGTTAAAGGAGAGACAAAAAAAGGAGAAATAGTGTAAAATAAGGCATGGGTATTGAGCATATTTTTTTCCATTAAGAACAGAGCAGTGGGGGGAGGAGGAGGGGGAGCATGGTGATTTAGTGCTGTGTCAGCAGTAAGGCGTTGTCTGGCTCCCCAGAGATGAAACCGCTGTGAAGCTTTATGACTCTTTATGGAGAAATGACGATGTTTCACAAAAAGATTATCGTTATGAGAGAACCTTTAAAGATGATGAATGTTTCCAGACGTGTCCTCCTCACGCTCTGAACTGTCTGCCTTCCCTTGCCGTCGCCACTGTTTTGTGCAGTGAAAGTGAAAGGGGCTTATTTTGTTGTCTCCGTCGGAATTTCAAGGTTGTCAGTCGGCCACAGCGTTTGTTTGCACGCGTGCGGGAAATGTGTTGGGAGGGGCGGCGTTCTGCACTTTCAAAGGATGGTAGGCAACAAAGTGGGTTAAGTGAGTCTACAGGGGGAGCTCAGAGCCACAGTGCTGCATCTCTTTTGAATCCATTTATGTTTCACCTTCTCCTTCCCTCTCTTCTCCCCTCTGCCGTAACCTTTTCTAGTGAGAAAATGGCATGTCAATAAAAGCTTTTTAACATGAGGAAAAATCAATGCACTCCAATTTCACCTTTCTTTTTCAAGCGCGCCCGCTAAACAAAATCCATGGTCCCATCTCTCTGCAGGGGTGTGATGCAAGAAAAGCAACGTATTAAAGCAGAGTATTTGTTAGTTTTACATGTCGTATATTAAAATTTAAATCAAAACCTAAATGCTTTTTGAGACACTTGAATTTCTGTTTATGTGGATGTGACTTAACACAAATGCCTAACACTTAAAAGTGTTTTATTGGTCACAACTCACGCCGTCAAATTTTACTGTCCTGTAAGGAAAACACTGCTTGCAGGCAGGGGTGCAATAAAAATGCACAATAAAAATGTATCATAAAAATACAATAAAATGACATTAACATAAAGGCTCAATAAAACACATGAAGAATAGGTTTATACCACATCAGTTGGTGAGGCCAGACCATGAATCTCACAGCAAATCAATCAATTTTTCTCAAAGTCATTATTGCTCATCAAGATAGATGGAAATACGGTACATTCACATTGTATCAGAGACTTGTTAGAAATGCAACTTTCATTCCAAACAAAGAAAAGTCATAATCATCCAGTGCTGTATTTCTGCTAATTATATTTATTTTGGCTTTTACAATATACATATTATTTGAAGCCTCTGATGTTAATACCACTTTCTAAATACAAAATTAAGAAGTTACAGAGTAGAAACAAATGCTGCCATTGTGTCCACGTAGCTTGGTTCCACACATACAAACTGATGCTCAATTTTCCTTCAGTCCTCCAATAGGGTGTGTTCACTATATTCATAGTCACATATTCTCCAGATAATTTTTGACCCGTCCAGTCAGCAGTCAGTGACGTAGAGGTCATGTGCTCGTTTGAGTTGTAGTCAATCTAATGTTTTAGTTCAGTAATGAAGGAGGAGAAAGATGGAAATGAAGCCATTCAGTCTGTAGTGGAATATTAAGCAGAAGGTAACATTTTTGTTTTGCTCATGTTGCCCAGCCCTACCACAACTATAATGTATATTTTGTTACTGCTGTTTTGACATCTCTTTAATATTAACAAAAATCAATTTAAAAAGATATGAATACAGAGGACATCAATATCGTCACCCTAATAAAATATTGGCCTATGTCATTTTTTCAAGCTTTTGGGGAAAAAACAAATATCTTAACCATTGCAGAGAATATTATACTAGACATACTAGAATGTTGTGTGTAACTTATGCAACATTAAAGAACAAAGTGATGTTAGGCTAATTTCTGAACATTCTAGTGTGACTTTAGGAAACTTTCAACCTGGATTAATCTGTCCTTTTATTTCATAGTGAAAACTCTAAATTTACATTATCTGGAATTAAATTAAACAAATGTCAGGTAAATCAAATTGGTTATCTTTGTCTGTTTTTCACAAAATGTAACTCATTCCGTGGCAAATATAGAATAATTGTCTCTATACTAGTTGTGATGTCACAAATCATACTCATAGGTTCCTATAATAAATATGAAATTTGGATGGCCACAAAGAAACTTTCCATTTTCAGAAGATTAAAAGTGAAAACTGCATTTACATCATTTAGCAAAGTGAAGCTCAAATATCTTAACTTATTAACTTATGGACTAAAGGAACGAAAAACACATGTTAGGAGGTGAGGTTTTGACTTTGCACCAGTCCAGTGCATAAGGTCCATATTAAACCTGTTTAGTTCACCAGGCAGAATCAAAAGCAATTAATTCTGATAGTTTGGCTTTAAAAAAAAAAAAAAAAAAATACCACTTCAGTGTTTGTAGTAGTGTGCTTAAAACTATATCGCAAGCATTCAGTGGCTAGAGGGTTGATATGAAGTTCCTCTACAGCCTGAAATGAATCTATTCCTGCACATTAAATGGGCTGCTGAAAACAATGTTAGCAGAGGTCTGCTTTACTGCACGTTTTATAGATGAATTTGTAGGTCTGTTTGTGTGTGTGTAGCTTATGCATTATTTGTGCTGCAATGACCCTGATATTTATAGAGCTCTTCAACATACACTGTAAGAGCTCTCTAAAAGATGAACACATCATTTATCTGTCTGGCTTGTGTGTCATGCTGTATTTCTAAAATCAAATATTCTTTTCACGTCTTGTGGCGCAGCTTGTAGAATAAAATTGGCCTTCGACCCAGTGTTATAATAAAAAGTGGCAGGCACAAACTATTGACAAACACACACACACGCACACACTTGCTCCTCTTCTTGCGTGAGTACATTTTTTGTGTGTGTGTTATTCATGAGCTCACTAGAACAAGAGCAATCACCTGTGCACCCGTGGTCTTGTGGTTTATGAAAATGGAATATTTATAAGTGAATCATAACATTTGACAGGTAATTGTATTTAAATCATACATCAACGAGAACATTCAGGTCATTATGGGTTCATTACCATTTTCATTCATCTCTAGGCTCACTTCTCACACACCCGACATGCCATCTTTGGTCATTCAACATTTTCATTCATTCCCTCACTGCTACAATAAAGCAGATGCATGCTAAAAGCTCCCTCGTGCTAAACTATGAAACACCGAGGACCGGTTATGTATTGATAAGCTGCAGTGTCAGCGTCCTCTAAATGCCCCCCCTTCCAGTAATTATCTTCCGTTGATTAATGCTTATATCACCGGCTGACAAGCACTCCGGCCACCTCCCTCCCTCCCTGACCTCTAACACTACCTCAGTCCACTCATTCATATTCTGAATCTGTTTCATCATGCCATGTTCTTTTTATTCTGCACTTAGCTTTTATTTTTGGCTATTCGAAGGCAGAGAGACCATTTTATACAGATAATGACAGTGGTCTGCGCAGAATACTCATTTCAAAGTGCAGTAAAAGTCAGAAAGCGCCTCCTGTTTAGATTGCCACTGCATTCCAAGAGACACTTACTGATTTAATTGTTTTGTTTTCTTACTTTCCTGTCAGTCTTTGTTTCATTCAGTGATTTTACTAAGAATTCTTCCCCTTGCAATAAAGGTTGTCTTTGCAAATCTGGACTATCTAAAAGAAAGCTGTTGCTCTTTAACGATAAGGTATCAAGGAATTTTAGAGACTGCAGCTTTATTTCAGGCTGAAATTCCCCTAATGAATTTCTTACATCACAAATCATATTTAGGTACTGAATCCATGTTCCACAATTGTAAGATCACCTTTTTTTTTAGTAATTTCATTCTAAACAAACAGTAATTTTTTCCAACCTTACCGGTCAAAGATAAGGAGCTTGTTGCTCCCAGGATGGCCATAAGAGGATTAGGTTCCCAGCGCTTCCCGAAAAGCCTTGGAGAAACAATGAGAGATGCTTTTCCAATATGTGGACGGTTTACCGCATGACCAGAAAGAATTAGTGAGTTAAATGTCTGACCCCAGACTTCCCATGATTACAGAAATGAATCAAGTTAGAAAGTTTACTTGTGATAACTAGGAAAAAATGTGCATGTTCTTAATATCACATTAAGTTAGTGACATTGGTGAACAACGTCAGCAAGTTAACATGAAGCTCAGCGTACAACTTTTATGAGATGTAAGCGTGGCTCTAGACTTGTTTCTTTAAATAAAGCATTTTAAACACACTTGGTCATGATGCTGGATGTACGCCTGGTGAAATAACACTGAGGTTGCAGCTGCCTCTATCCTTTTGCTTGCCGCTTCCTTTCCCATCTCTATCTCTTTCCTGTTTTGTTTTTAGAATGACCAAAACAAAACACAGAGACACCTGCATTAGGTGAGGAATTGATCTAATCAATTGAGTGTCGACTGGCTGACAGATTACAAGATTGTGGCTCAAGAGCCATGTTATGTCTCAAATTGTCATCGGATCGACATGCAGGTACAGAAGTAGTGATCGGACTACACCTTTAACCACTACTATAACCTTCACTTGCCCTATTTCACCACTCACATTCAATCTCTCTGTTCTCTTCTCTCCATGCCCCTTTGTTGTCTCATAGCTTTATGGATCAATGATCAGTAGACAGTAAGGTGACCTTCTTCAAGTCAACCAATCCAAGAATTAGCTGGATGAGACTATGAAAGTACTTCATTCAAAGACTAGAAACCCTTCTCTTTCACTGCTGAATGGACTAATGAATGCTGTATGTGTGCATATGAAAGTCTGTGTGTGTGTGTGTGTGTGTGTGTATGTATCTGTGTGTGTCCAATCAATCAATCAATCTATGTGAAGGGTTTCTGACAGTGATGAACTCTGTGATTCCCTTGCAGCAAGACAACATACTGTTCAACAGTCCTCAAAACACACATGATTTTAATTTTATTATTTTATTTTTATTTTACTGAACCCAGTAAGCATGTGCATGTGGGGCTGGTAAGGGTTACATTTGGGCTGCACATATAGATACTAGTCAGTAGTATCTATATGTGCAGCCCAAATGTAACCCTTACAGGTCCCCCATGGCTGGCTGGGAAATCTTGTTTCCCTTTTTCATTACAGTGATAAGAACATAAAGCTAATGTAATGCTACAGTGGACAGTGAGCAATATTTAAAAATATGCAAATGCATAGTTCAAAAATATCAAAAAATCACAGCTTGATTGCCACAACAGCTAAAGTCAATAAATAAACAGAGCTAGCTAGCTAGCAGAGCATGAGTTTTCACCAAAACAATAGAAAAATGAACATGACATTTCCTAATGCGTTTCATTAGTAAAATAGATCACTTACAGGCCAATTGTCAAATCAGAATCATCTACACCTTTCTCATGTTTAGAGTAGCTCAATCCCACATTTGTCATGGCCACCCTAGATGACCTGTTGTCTCTTTGTTGTAATCTGTGACCTCACCACTAGATGTCATCAGAATCTACACAATGTACCTTTAAATATAAAGTCACCAGTAAGGTTAACCTATTTTAGTACAAAGACTGGAAGCAGTGGAGGGACAGCTAGTTTGCCTTTGTCTATAGATGAACAAGTCTAAGGCATTTGTTTACTGTCAAAGTCTCCGACATCCATATCACGTTGTCATATCATCCCAACTAAAATAATTCCCATAATCCATGGTCTCGTGTACTCAGGAGAATGCCAAACTGTAACCACAAAGTAAAACCCAAACATGGTTTCCACGGAGTTCCGATGTGTGTGATTAAATTCAACCTAAAAGCATAGCTCATTTTTACTTAAATGAAAAGTTTCAGTTTCTCTGTTCTTGACATGTGACAGTAAATGCTTTTAGACCAATGTATGACCTCAAATAATTTATCACAGCGCCAAGGGACTGCCAGAACCAACACAGCAGCCTCTCTCTCTCTTTCTTGTGACTCCCTCTCATTTCTATGGGGGCGATGGACTGTGATTGGCTTGTGGCTTCAGGGCAGAGTAAATTATTAAGGCCTGCTCTTTATTTGGCCGTAAATGCTCTCTCTCTCTCTGTCTCTGTCTCTGTCTCTCTCTCTCTCTCTCTCTCTCTCTCTCTCTCTCTCTTTTCTCTGCCTCTCTTGGTCTCTCCCAGACTCTCTTTCCATCTCATTTTTCCTCCTATTTCGTCTTGTCTTTCGCCTCCAACATTCTAGGAAGAGAGAGCACAGGAAAAGAAGCAGCTGCCTGGAAAAAACGGAAAATAACAGAGACAAATGTGGTTTGTAGTGCAGGAAGATATGGAAAGAAATGTCAGGCAGGAAATGGGGAAAAAAAGAGTTATGGAGCATTAGAGAGGGGGGAGTGACAGAGGGATGAATTGCAATGCAAGCACTTTGTTATCCTCCACCTGCCACCTGCCCTGCAGACCTGACCATCACACAGGAGCAAACACACACACGCCTGCTGCAAACCTAAGAATAGGGGCTATTTGCTGGTGTGTGTGTGTGTGTGTATACTGTATGTGCATGTGCCAGCAAAATAAATCAAAGAGGGGCCAGTTAAGTGTTTCTGTCATTAGAGCTGTTAAACTGCCAAATGGGTAAGGGCGGAGAGAGAAAGAAAGAGAAGAGAGAGAGAGAGAAAGAGACAGTTACCGGCAGAGAAAAAGATTACAAAGGAAAAATGGAGTTGTTTTCATTTCCATCAATAATTCAGGATGTGTATTATTTCCTGTTGTGTGCAGCTGCAGACTTCATGCCTCAGCAATTTTAGCAGCAGCAAACAACCTGACATGTGCCCATGAGTGCGCACACACACACACACAAACACACACACACACACACACACACACACACACACACACACACACACACACACTCACTCACACACACACACACACACACACATAGGGGGATTTAGAGATTGCTTGTGTCATTACACATGCATATGTGAAATTAATGTAAATATGAAATTCTTTCTGTGAGAATTTCTACCACAGAAAAGTCATGGGTTGAATATTAGTGTAAGCTAAGTTGTTTATCTGTTGGGGAGATGAATCTTTCACCTACCTAGCACTAATAACATTGCCGTGCCTTAAAATATAGTTGCATCATCTTATCTCCTGAGTTTCTCCTCCCCTGTGTATGAATTTCATCTTTAAAGCTGCTGTAGGCTAATCAGTATGGATCAAATGACTAAAGCTGTAACTTAAAATGACAAAACTAAAGAGAATTATTACCCGAATCTGCTTTTCTCCTCAGCTCTGCAGGGCTTTTTAGTTTCTTTCAGGTCATTGTTTTACTTGCCCTGCAAATTTACTGTTTTGGGTCACTCTCTCCACTCTCATCGGCCTTGTTTCCAACAGAAGAAAGCTCTGAAAAGCTCTGAAACCCCACCAAACAGCATAACACAAAGTAAACAACTTGCTGGTTAGCATAGTTAGACATTTAGTAACACAAGAGCACAAAGGGGATAAGTAGAGGAGAAGTGAGAGACATACATTCATCATGTGAACAAAAACCACAACTTTGAATCAATACACAAGTAGCCCCATGTCTGCCAGATTTCTACCCTGGAAACAATTTGCCTACAAGGATGTCATGGTGTGCAATCTCCTTATAGAGTGCATTTTAATGTTTTTTTTAAATTCAAAATACATTTAAGCAATTAAAATTAAAACTGCAAGCAGCGATGGATGGGTTCCTTACACCTCAGTGCATGTTGGGGTGCTACACAGCTGTGGCTGGCCATGAATTTTCACATCTTTTTCACACTGTCTGGAGGAGTGTGCATCGCTTACTATGTGGTGGTAGAGGACACCCACTGATTACATGTCACGTATGTAAGTTTCATGTCAATCAGATGGTGTTCGCCACAATTACTTCCTGCCTTGCACTCAGAACTCGGTGCAGAAAGGTGATGTTTGTTGTGTCTCTCGAGCATTAAAGAGTACCACTGGGGAAGTGCTTTAGCTACTTGAGGGAGTGAGAGAAAGAGAAAGAATAGAGAGCCCTCTCTCTCAAATTGAATCAAGGCAACTGGACTTGTAGTTGTCTAGGAAAACGTTTCGCCTCTTATCTAAGGGGCTTTGTAGGTCTGACTAGTCGGCACTAGAGTGACAAACAGTGGAGTCAGACCCAAGTATTTGACCTCTGTGGGTGTGTTCACTGAAGGTACTTGTGAACGTACTGATTTCCCTTGAACATTGTTGGTATCTCACGTGAACGACATTTGTTATGGAGAGAGTCATATGCTGCAACTATAATAACTTATATAATAACTTCTTGCTGAATTGTATTCCTGATTCCATAATTTCCAACTCTTCCCCCTTGCTTAAACATCTAATGTTTAAAATAAGAAGCCTGCATTAATCAATAAATAATGGTGGCTGCTTCGATCCTGCCCACATTCCCAAGTTGGAGTTCCAGGTTCAGTTCAATTCTACTGCACTTTTCTGATTCACAGGGTCCAAGTGCAACTGAACACAGCATATGAGTTATTACGGTTGTGCATGTGTGTGTAGGGACAATTGGGCATAGAATGCTGAAGTTATAGCAGTTTATGTTTCATGACAAGGAAATACACAGGGGCGTCATGACAACCAAGAATAAGGTAGGGAAAAGCTTTTGAAAATCTTTATTTCAAATGTGTGAAGATGACTCAGAGTGAATTTGAAGTCGGTGTGATAAAACCCCTTGGACGAGTTTATTCAAATATGATGTGTGAAAATCGTGAAAAATCTGTCTTTTGATTCAAGATGGCCAGCTTCCTGTTAAGGTTAGGTTATTGTTATAGGAGACTATTTGCTGCATCTTGAGATTTTGTACATGTGTAGCCAATAATATCAAACAGACTAAACAATAATATATATATTATATTTTGATTGATTGATTTGATTTTTACTAACCAGTGATGAGAATTTGTACTTTTCTTTTTGGAACCAATCAGTAAACTTGTGGCTTCATTTTGGACAAGCTGCAAGAAGACCAAAGATACGTATTATTTAGCAATATAACATCCTCCTTCAGTGTTCAAGAAATAGTAGGTGAGCCTGATTTTTATGCTGCATGAATATTGGTGGATTGAATCAGGTTGTCATCATTCTATTTTCTGCTGCTGCTGCTGGAGGGCAGAGTGGGATTTATTGTGGGGTCATATAATCTCATAACTTCTGCTCATAAACTCATGTTTTGTCCTGCAGCAGCAGCAGCAGCAGCAGCAGAATTTTATGTCAAAGTTGAGCAGGTATGTGCCCCAAGGCCAAATGTCTACTGAGGATCAATGGCTGCATCTGCCCCCAAATGATGCGTTCGTGGGTGTGTGTATATATAACAAGAAGTTTGATTAGATTGGATGCAAGCCAGAGGCCATTTTGTTTCAGCCGCGGCTGCCTACTCCCATCATCACCATCATCATCATCATCATCCTCCTCATGCTCTGGAGCCGCTAAACAGATGCACAGTTCAACAAATGTGGTTAAATTTGGCAGTTTGCATTCTCTGTTTTGCTTCCCTGCTTTTCTCCTCGTTCCATTTTCTTGGGCAATGAGGGAAACCAGGCCAAGCCAAACCACAGCCATTGTGTGTGTGTGTGTGTGTGTTTCTCTGTGTGTGTGTGTGTCTGTGTGTGTGTATCCAGGTGATGCGCTTTATGGAAAAAAGGGAGAAACCATTTTCTGTTCCCACAGCAACAGACATGGATCAAAGTAATTGGACAGTTTGGGTTACACTTGGCCAGCGAAAAGTGTGCATGCGACTGTATGTGTGTTATGTGCCTTTTCTCTGCTTCCTAGTCCTGGTGGCAAAATACTTCCATATGGCACATAGACATGTAACGACATGTGACACACACACACACACACACACACACACACACACACCCTCAATAACATATTTTCCTTGCTACATTTGTGTTGAATAAAACATGGCTGTAAAAGTATGTCAGTCTTGCTCAGTGCAGGGGAAACAAGATGGGAGGATTCTGTTCTAATATAAGATCAGATAAAAAAAAGTGTGTGTGTGTGTGTGTGTGCCTGTGTGCGTGCGTGTGTGCCTCCCTCTGTCAGTGCAAGGCATAGATGTAATTGTGGGCAGTTTGGGTGTTTTGATCCTTGCCTGCTGTGTTCCCATTTCTCAAATCACGAAGGCTTTCTGTCTCCGTCTCCCTGCTTCTTCCTGTCTGTCATGTCGTTGGCTTTATCTTCCTCATAACAATCCACCGTATCCAGGCTCAACGCGCCTCTATACAACATTACCCTGACTCCTCGCGCACACATGATACACCCAATTAATGCAGGCCTTCCTACTGTTGTAGATCCACCACTTAAAACAAAAGGATATCAAAAGAAATGAAAGAACAAGGGTAATACATTGGAGAAGAGTGGAGGAGGAAATAGGTAAGTGGACAGAGGAGGATGTTACAGAAGGTGATCAAAAGAGAAATAGAAAAGACAAGGGATTGCTGAGCTGAGGCATTGCTTGCACTGATTCTTGCGAGATTGAATTCCCCTCATGAACTTTATTAAATGTATTCTGTCCCGTAACAACGCACTAATTGAGGCGGGGGAGCAGTGAAGTGAGGCGTCTCAATTTGCTCATGGACTGATGTTGAGTTTCTCTCAGTCTTTCATCTCTGCCGTTAGTTACTTTGCGAGGAAACTGGGACAGCATAGTCCGTGCGGAGCTAAAACACATACTCTGTGCATGCAGATTGAGTCCAACACACACACACACACACACACTGACCAGAGAGAATGCAGTCCTTAATGTGTGTGGTTCTGAGGGCAATTACCAGCTGGAGGTGGTCTGCTATTTATCCAGATTAGCTCAAAAACTCAGTGATCCTTTTTTTCCTATAATGGTGAATATTGTGCCTCCACATCAAATTAATTGCAATCACACACTCTCCCTCCCTCTCACTCATGTGTTATAAGGAGCCGGCATGTCAATGTGAGAAGTAATTATTTGCTTGGGCAGTTGCATTGAGACCCAATGACGGACTAGCCTGCAGCAGCAGCACCAGCCAACATTGAGAGCACGTAACGGAAGCAGCCAGTGAGCGTGTGTGTCAGCCTGTTGTGTGTTTGTGTCTCTGTATGATGTAGAAGTCGTGACTAGGACGAAAATGTGTCTTTGTGTTGTTTTTTTTGGGGGGGGGGGTATATGCAGGCAGAATGTATAGTAGGATGTATGGCTCATATACTATACTGTATGTATGATATACTGTATGTCAGAGATGCTCACGTGTTGTGATGCAGGTGAGTCTATATAGAACAATGGCATCCTGATCGCTGCGGGTCTCCACCTTAGGGATTCACAACCTTAGCCCAACCATTACATACATGCACACACGCACACACACTGTGGTGTGTCATGGGAGCAGCAGTGGGGAGCAGGAAATTGAGGTTGGTAGTGAGATTGAGGAGAATATCAGAGAACGCAGTGGGAAGAAAAATTGAGCACAATGAAGGAAAGAAAGAGAAGTCAGACAGGAAGGAAATAAAAGAGGATGGAAAGGAAGACGGGGAAAGGGATTGGAAGAATGCCACTGAATGATGAACATCAGTCATAAAAGATGAGCTGATCATTACGGCCTGGCCTGACAGTTAATGTTTCACTTTGTTTTACGACAGCTCTCTCCAGATGGCTGCTACCTGTTTTTTTGTCTCTGTATTTGCATTCATAGGAGTGCATCGTCTTATGATTATAGAGTGAAAGTGTGTTTGTGTGTGTCGGAACGGGATTGTGTGTGTTCTTAGGCTTGTGTGCATGCATTGTTGCATGTGTGAATGCATATAAATAGGACGATGATCGAGTGTGAAATGCGTGTGCGTGAATGGGGTTCCTGATGTCGTTTTCCTGTGTGGGTGTTTTTGTGGTTATATATGTGTGTGTCCAGAGTGCTGTTCCGCCGCAAAGCTGCACCAGAAAGTTGTGAATGATAGCTCGGACTACTACAGCCAGGAGACCAATAATGCTCAAGGCTCAAGGAGCTTCCTGCCAAGTGACCAATGATTAGATCCAACTGGAGCTGAATGGAACATCGTTCCTCAGTTTCATTCCCCCTCAGAGTCTCATTCAGCATAGCATTTTCTTCGTGAGCGTATCAGGATTGCTTTAGTAAACTCTCTGGGTTCCTTGTTTTATTTATTTTTTTGGGTGTTTTTTGAGACATTGAGTACTGTTCTTGACCTAATGGAGACATTTCTTTTTCTGTTTGGAAATTTGAAAGTGAACCTTATGAAGTTATCCAGATAACACAGCGGCTGTTGAAACCAAACAGCACATTAATTAAATTCAATGAGAAATCTATTATCTTGCCTCAGAATACACGCAGATGTAAAGGTACATAATCACTCCAGGAACATTGAATTCCCCAAGTGAATATTTTAATTGTAGCTTTAAGGAAAGGAAAGAAGATAAGTTTCCACAGACCAGAGTCTCTGCACTGTTTCGTACATTAATAATTTTTCAATCTTAGATTTTCAACTATTTTTTTCTGCAAAAACTGAAATCTCAAACAGGTAATAATATCTTGTTTTTGTTACATTTCCAATATTGAGTAAAATTATCTTAATCCAGTTTAACTTTTTTTTTTAAAAAAGACTGACCCAATTCAGAAAAAAATAATTGAAATAAGCTAAATCATTCATGCCAGTAAAATCAGGTAATTCTTGTCATTATCAGGGTAATTGTACCAAACACAAGATACAGCATCTTCACCTGTTAAGATTTCAGTTGTTGCTCCGTACTGTCCATTTCACATGGGTAATTTCCCTCTTTCAATGCTGTTAACAATGTTAAATATAATCAATCAAATATATCCAAACCAGTTACATGTCTGTGTGTGTGTTTCACTGGGAAATCTAGTTTCCCAACTCCTCTGCTACGGCACCCTTAAAGATACCACTGCTTGTTTCCGTGTCTTCTTGCAGCAGCGTTTTGTATGTGAGC
The DNA here is from genome assembly GCA_036785175.1 of Eupleurogrammus muticus. Lineage (NCBI taxonomy): Eukaryota > Metazoa > Chordata > Actinopteri > Scombriformes > Trichiuridae > Eupleurogrammus > Eupleurogrammus muticus. The sequence continues at coordinate 11,516,665 of JAYKQN010000003.1, forward strand.
ATGTGTGTATTGACTTTGTCGTATCGATCAGATAGAGCAGCGGGGTGGTCCTGCGCGTAGCTGTCAGTGCATCTTGAAACCGAAGAAAAGGCCTCTTCTTTCTCAAAATCTGGCAAACCATAGCGGTAAAACTTCAATCGGTCCGATTCATCTGCTCTGTCCAGTCATTTATTTATGGCAACATTTATTCTTTGGGCCTGTCTGTTAGTCAGCACGGCCAATTCATGAAAAAACACATCTCCCGTGTGCGTAATTCACAAACTGACCTCGGCTGTTTGACTTATTGATTTTTGCTAGAGTGGAGCTCCTAAAGCATCCCTCCCCTCCTGTTGGTGGGACTCCATCCAGAAAGCAGTGTGTTCCGGCTCTGTGGCTCCGCCACATCCTGTGGTCATCCCAGGGTTACTGCTTAAAGTGAGGAAGGTCCTCTCTGGCTGCTCTGCCGGGTGCCCCGGGCGTCTGGACTGGGATGGCTCCCACCGGACCCGATCTCACTTATCATTATTGTCTATGAGTAGCTGCTGCATTGCAGATGGAAGGAGGGGATGGAGGAGAGGGGAAAGTGGACAGGACGGAAGTGTCGTAATTGGGGGAGAAGTGTGGTTTGTGAAGAAACAAGAAAAGGGGAATAAAGAGGTGTGCGTGTGTGTGTGTGTGTGCGTGTGTGTGTGTGTGTGTGTGTATGTGTGTGTGTGTGTGTGTATGTGTGTGTGTGTGTGTTTGTGTGCCCATTTGTGGATGTTTTTTATTTCCAAGGACATTTGGGTCCCTCACAAGTAGTGTTTACAATTTTCTTTTTTCAATACCTGCTCTTAACACCATTCCAGCTTGTCTGCTTATTGCAATCAGGCCTCTAGACAGAGTGTGACAGTCTGAGGGGAGAGTGGGGGAAAGGCAGCCAGAGAGGATACAAATGTAGATGATAAAGAGGATTTGTCCACCGCCTCATTACATATGAGCGTCTTTAATGAACATGTAATGATTTCTCTTGGCTCCCAAAAGTCCATGTTCATTCACTAGGAGGAAACTGCTTTGATTTACACTCAATAACCTTCACCAAAACCAATTTGTTAATCCTAAAATGTATTGAGTAACCATGTGGAGAACTTGACTGAACTTCCCACTATGTAGGTAATATAACTAGTGCTGCAACTAACAATTATTGTTATGGTTGGTTTATCGTTTGCCCTAAAACATTAGACAATATTGAGAATAGTCAGTTTAAGTCCAAGGTGAGGCCTTTAGATGCCTTGTTTTGCTAGAACAACAATGCCAAACCCAAATATTATTCAATATTATAATAATTACCTATATAAATAAAGTACAATATACATTATATTTACACTGATATAAAGATAAAAAAAAGCAAATCCTTACATTGTAGAAGCTGAAAACATTTTACTACTTGGAGTGTTTGCCTGAAAAAAAACATCTTAAATCAATTAACTATATTGTTAGGGTCAGAGATGAAACAATTAGTCTAATGATCAATGAGTTTATCAACAGAAAGTCTATTATTCTGACAATTCTTAATTATATAATTAATTTACAAAGGTCAAATATTAAAGGGTTCCAGGTCAAGAGGTTAAATTGAAAAAAACACATCTGCCATGGTTGGAAAAGTAATTCTAGTTGACAAATCAACAGCTCTGAATGAAAACTCCAACTATCACACACACACACTGGTGAACTCCTCCAACTCTTAAGAATCATCGGGTGTTTGGCCTGTTGGTAATGATGATGATGATGATGATGATGATGATGATGATGATGATATAAAATGGGTGCGCCCCGCGCTGCTTTATTTGCATTAATGTAACGTTAATTTGTCCTTATAGCGAGTGTTTGTGGTTTGGTTCGTGCATGGAAGCCTCAGAACTCCGTCCCCCTCCCCTTACCCCCCCTCCCTCCCGCTCCCTCCGTACTCTCCATCGTTATGTTACGCTCGCTGCCTCCAGTCGCGGTTGCCAGGCGTGCGGTTGCCAGGAGAGACACGCGCACCGTACAGTGAGCAGCCTCCCGGTCTCCGGTACAGCCCTTCAGTCTATGGTCGAGCTCTGGGATGTCGAGCAGCGGCTCGGGCTCTTCTTCGCGGAAGGAGTTCGACGTGAAGCAGATCCTCAGGATCCGATGGAGGTGGTTCGGTCACCCCGCGGTCCCTCCGCCTCACTCCCCGCCGCTGGGAGACTACTTCGCCGGCAGGAGAACGGGCGGCAACTCCGGAGACGGACCCTCAGTTAGCGGCTGCGGCAACTCGAATTCAGCCGGCGTCCACCGCGGCGCGGGGGGTACCGGCGGGCTGGTGGCCAGCGGCAGCGCCGGGTCTAACCTCTGTAACAGCGGCGGCAGAAAGTTTGCTGAACCGACGGGGAGTCGGACCGGACCGGGAGGAGCGGCGGCTGGGACGTCGGGCAGCTCCTGTCCCCGCTCCTTCAGCCAGCCGGAGTGCCGGAGCTCCGCCGCGGCGCTGCCCTGGGTCTCCCCGCCGCCCCAGCGTCGTTCCCGGCCGGTCACGGACATGGAACCCCCCGGTGAAGCCCCGGTGCCCCAGCCGGTACCCGAGCCCTCCGCTCACGTCCGGGCCGAGGAGGGGGAGGCGGCGCCGGGCGTCGAGGAGAACAACCACCCGGAAACGGACTCTAGCTCCTGCAGGTAGGAGATGGAGGGGGAGCAGTTGTTTTTTATCGCTGCTCTGGGACTTTACAACTAAAATATGTTGAGAGAAATGAGCAAAGAACCGGTAACCGTCGCTAACTGAGTGTTTCTCAAAACAACCACCGTTACACACGCCGCCAGAAAGTTAAGAAGTGAAGAACTTTTGCGCTGATCGTGTTGGATAATAACAGAATAAAACAAAGTGCAGGGCGATGAATCACGTTTAAGTTGCATGTTCCGGTTTATTGAGTGATATCAGCTGTTGTCATTTCACTATACTAACAATCACCATCACGGTGATGACATATCACATCCAGTGAACAGGGGATTCACCAGTTCAGACAGGATGCAGCAGTGAAGGGCCACTCATACAAACAGGGAGAGAACATGATGGCTGAGGACCTCTGGGACAGTATCTGGTCCACTCACCCTCCTAATGAGGCTTCACCATCCAGGCTCTGTGAGAAGACAGGCACGCATACATAAAATAGAAATGTACACTCTGGTGAATAAGGGATTTTCAGTCAAATGTAGCCACGTCCCCAACTTGACATTTAAACTCTTTTGTTTTCTTGGCTGAAGCGCTCTGAATAACAATCCGTTGCATGTTTGTGTGCACATGCATGATATAGCGTGTTGCCATCCAGCTGTAATCATGTCAAAAGGCGTTTCATCAATAGTTGCCATGAAGACAGCAAAACAAAGCAAATTAGGGCATCAAACTGTTCTTACGATTTCAGATTAGAGATTATGATTATTATGATGGAACAGTAAATGTAACGGAGTAAAGGCAGTAACTGTGTGTGTGTGTGTGTGTGTGGGGGGGGGGTGCGAGTATCCGTGTGTGCGTGTTTACTACTCTGCCTTAATGGTGCAGCAGAAAGCCTCCGATCACGCTCCGCTTTCCCAAGGCACACATCAGAACATATAAATGATTCATACAACAGGCACACACACACACACACACACACATTAAAACACCTTTCAGTAGGAGCAAACACGCATGTATTTTTGAACTGATTGATGTCTAAATGTCTTTCGTCCCACACTCCCATTCATTTTGAACACAATGGTATATGTTTATGTGAGAGAGAAAGAAATTAGAAAAATATTGATCGTTATGTGACACTTGATGTAATTTCTTAAATGATGATGGGAGTCTGGCAGACTTCAAATGGAGAAATATATTTAGAATAAAAGGGCCCAACAATTAACTGAACAGTTATTACCGTTTAAAATGAAATATTGTCATATCTTGTTCCTGGTATCCTGGTTGATACATCATCTACAGACTTTAGAAAACGTCTTTGCTTGGTGCAGATTTTCGCAAAAATCACTAAATCACTTCAATGACTAATTGAAAAATTATTTTTCAAAAAATGAAAAACGATTACTCAAACTTTATATTTGCTACTACACTTTTGTTGGGTCCTCAGCAACAATTGTGAACGGTTGTCAATAAAAAATTAGGACAGATGAACAGACCTTCCATTTTAGTTAATAGCACATGCACACAGTAAGTTTGCAATAACCATTGATTGTTGATTCATCTATTAATTACTGTAATGATTTATCGATTAGTGGTTTGGTTCAAAAAACGGTGTAAAATAACACTCACTGTTTCAAAAGCTGAAGATTTATTTTTTGTCCAGACCAACAGTCCACAACCCAATATCATCGGTTCACTATTACAGAAGACTAAAGAAACCAGAAACTAATCAAATTTCTACCAGAGAAGCCAGAACCAGAGATTATGCAAATGTTCTTCTTAAAAATAACTCAGATTAATTAAAATAGTTGGCGATTAATGTAATAGTTGGTAACTAATCAGTTAGTTGACTAATTATTACAACACAAGTACACACACCAGTTGTGTTATCCTAGGGAAAGAAGAAATCATCAGAAATTGTACATGCGTATCTCTATGTTCTTGGACATGTTATGGTTGCCATATCAACACAGAGTATTTTCTGCTGCATACATGTACAGATCTGAGAGTGTATGTTTAGTGTGTGTGTGTGTGTGTGCGCCTCTTCTCCCTCTGAGAGCTCCTGTGTACAATGTATACTCCAAGAACACGGGTGGCAGAATCCCAAAGGGGATCACAGGGAGGGGACACAGACGGAATACCAGAGTGGCTGAAGGTTCGGCTCCACTCATCCCTTCCTTTTTTTCCTCCTCTCTCTTTCTCATTTAACCCCACCCAGCTTTCCCCCCCCTTTTAATCCTGATGTGCCTCCCCTACTCACTCACTCACGCACTCTCTCCCTCTGTTCCACGCTCATCTCTGCCCACACTTGTCCATTCATCTGCCCTCTTTTTTCTGTCTTTGCTTAGCCTATGTGCTGGGAAACAAAAGCGTTTGTATGTGTGTCACGAAGGACATAACATGTGACCAGGCAGCCTCCACGGCTCTATATGGTCATGTTGTATATCAGTTTACAGAACTGCTTCATTTGCATTAGCTGTTAGCCTACAGGCTAATCAGGCAAGATTGTTAATCACAAGGGAGTGTGTGTGTGTGTGTGTGAGAGAGAGAGAGCGAGAGCAGAGACACAGAACAGCGGCTGTGTGAGTGTCCTTGCCTGGTGCAGGGGTTTAAAAAAAATCTGGCTGCATGGTGTTGATTCGCCCCAGACACACTCTCTCTTTCTCTCTTTCTCTCTCTGTCCATGTTGAGTGCCTGCCAGGCTCAATTAAGGGGACTGGAAAGTAGCGTTCCCCCACTTCAAAGCCATCTCCTCTGGCAGTATTTAGCTACACTATTCGTATACGCACGCACGCGCACACACACGCACACCAGCGGATAGAAAGCCAAGCCAAAAAGCCTCCTCGGGAGGGTTAGGATAGGAGAGCGAAAACTGAGGCAAATATAGATGTAAGGATGATAGGTTGAGGTGGAAACGAGTGAGTGATGGATGAAGGGAGTTGAATATGTAACAGTGAGGAGGAAAGGACGGAGACAAGGAGGATGATTCCTGCTGGCACAGTAGCACGCGCATAAACCTGAACATGCTGCACATCGCCTAAATCTACATTGTCTGTTTATATATATATATATATAAATAAGTAAATAATAAATCAGTAAATCATAGCCGGGGCGACACGGTGGTGCGGTGGGTAGCACTGTTGCCTCACAGCAAGAAGGTCGCAGGTTCAAGACCGCCTTGGGCCTGGGTCTGGGGCCTTTCTGTGTGGAGTTTGCATGTTCTCCCCGTGTCTGCGTGGGTTTTCACCGGGTACTCCGGTTTCCTCCCACAATACAAAAAACATGCTCAGGTTAATTGGTAAACTCTAAATTGCCCATAGGTGTGAGTGTGAGAGTGAATGGTGTGTGAATGGTGTGTGTGCCCCACGATTGGCTGGCGACCATCTGGGGTGTATCCCCTGCCTCTCGCCTTAACGCGCTGGGATAGGCTCCAGCAGACCCCTGCGACCCCGAAAGGGAATAAGCGGGATAGACAATGGATGGATGGATGGATAAATCATAGCTTCCTTAAATGTTCCTAGCCAGAAAGGTTGACTGAAGGTTTTTCTATCCACCCCAGAACTCATGTCTCTTTATTAAATAAGTTCATACAGGTTGATCGGTTATTGACCATTTTATTGTCCATATTTTATCATTTTTTGATCATGTATTGCAGCTAGCATTGACAATTATGGTCATATTTGCTTACCATTATGCTTTTCAGAAATCTTTTGACCAATCAGATGCTGATCCAGCCAGAAATAACTCTTCTTCTCTTGTTTGTATCAACCCATGATTACTCAGCAATTTATGACACTTGGTTTTCATTCTGTGGTGCTGCATCATAGATTATTCTGTGTGAAACACTGTCATATTCAGAATCCCGATCGCTACATGAAACATGGTGAAACAGCATCACCAGCACCACAGTGAAACAGAGGCAGGGAGGCTTGGAAATTGAAATTTGGAAGTCAAATCTAACTTTATAATAAAGACGACCGTAAGTTAGTGACGTAATTGATTGTTTTTCTGACTGGGATTTGGGCTAATAAAAGAATCAACTAAAAATCAATATGTTTTTTCTTATTTTATGCAAATAAATTCACAGAGACCTTGGAATTTGTATTGGCTGCGTCTGGCTCTTCAGCTGCTAAATGCTCCATTATGTTTGCCAGCTAGTCAGTAACTTTGACTGCTGTCTCATTAAAGCTTTATTGCCTGCTGCAGCTAAAAACAACACTGATGAGAACATTGAACTTGAACCAAAAGAAGTTAGAGCCTAAACCAAAACACTGATCTGATATTCTGTGGAGGTCTCTGGAGCTGAGGAGAACTGTAGTATCAGCTGATAATTCTTAAACACAATAAATAGAAGGGATTCGCTCTTTCGGGATGAACAAATATGCCGTAGATCCTTTATATCCATAGTACACAGAATGGCAATATTCAGCAAGAAAAAGTGTAAACACGTATGATTAAGGTGGATAAGAAATAGCACAGAGTAACCTTTTACAGGTTTTTTTTCTGTATCATATGCAGTCTTGAGCAGAAAGAACAGACTAGAATGATTCTATTTTTGATAATCCTGTTGACATTTTAACATTCAAAATCACGCTGTGTACACAAACAGCGATTTCTAATTCCTTCCCAGAATCTTGTCTGCCTATCTTTCTCTTTCTGTGATTACTGTTGTGAGGAGATGGCTTTGGATGCAAACACAAACACGCCACGCCATAACCGAGCGATTGTGAATCCTCTGTAACTGTAGAGTTGAAATCAGAAATATCAGTTCCTGTCTTATCTCCTCATGCTGTGGGGTCCAGTCCTGCCACTGCGGCTGTTGAATTAAAAATGGAAGTAGGGCTCTGGCGCTCATAAATTGAATGCTGGTTTGGGAGCCATGATGGCTGATGATTCACCGGGTAGCTATACTTTAGCGCTTATCTCCGACACACACACATACACACACACACACGCAAACCTCATCACACACCTCATCAGCTCAGACTGGAAGAATAAGACACAATAGCCCTGGCTTCAACACTCCAACCAGAGAACAGCGAACATTGAAGCTGTGCTGGCCCAAAATCTTGCTTTATTTCACATTGTATGGAAGCGGGTTGCCATTAGGGAGCTGAGTAAATTACTGCACATCCTACGGGCTCAGCTCCCACAGCTATTTAATTGGCAGCTTCTCTTTTAAGTGGGCTAAATTTAACTGGCCATTTACCACTAGTAATTGGACCATTAAATAGCTTTTGTCTGCTTCTGGCGACACACTGTAACCCTGTTGGAAATTGAAGGAGAGTGCAGATATGAGTGAGAGAACTATGCAAAGGAAAAAGATGGCACACAGAAGACTGAGCAGCTGGCATAGTTCACTCCACACATCTGTCCCGTCGGCGTGAACAAAAGAGAATCGGTACCAACATGTGCACTCAACTCTCCTGTCTCCTTCTCTTTGTGTCTGTATGTCCGTGTGTGTGCCCGTGCTTCCAACAGCAGCGCCACGCTGTCCTCATGCGTGTCGATGGAGCCGTGCGCGTGTCCGGAGGAGTGTATGTTCACTGCCTTGTCCCACGCCGATGTCACGTTCCACAAGATGGAGGGCTACCTGAGGACCCGGCAGCTGTGTGACGTCACGCTGGTGGCCGGCGACAGGAGGATACCTGCACACAGGTAAGAGCTAGATGTCAGCTGTGATGTTTAAAAAGATGATTAGGGCTGCACTTAATGAGTATTTATGTATTGATTTTTTAGGCCAACATTTGTTTTAAACTGTGGAAAAAAAATGCAAAAACATTGTGAAATTGTTCAAGTTTTTTTTTACCAATCTCTAAATTAAATATCCAAAGGTATTGAATTTACAATGATATACAACAGAGAAATGTAGAGCTAGGCCTGCAAAAATTAGATAATTATCAATTACTTGTTGGCAAAAATGGCAAAAACTTGCCAGTTGTAGCCTCTCAGATGTAAATGTTTGTTTGTTTTGTGTCCTTAATGAATGTCATTTATATAATTATATGATATAATGTATACAATTCAGTTTATTTTAATTTATATAATTCATTTTCCTTGTATCTGACATTTTAAAGACTAGATGATAAATTCATAAAATAATTAGCAGAATAGTCACTACTGATGATAATTGTGAGTTGCACCCCTAAAGACAACCAATTTATCAAAATTATATATTAATGTTGCTCATTATTCAAGGCAAAAAGGCTGAAATATAATTTTAATATAATTTTAGAATTCTTATTAAATCTGGTTCATATTATAAAAATGTCATGCTTCTGTGGGTCAGAAATGTATTTAATAGTATGTGACAGGGTTCGACGTTAAGGTTTTTTCCTACCTGCCCTGTCGGGCAAGTACTTCTTAAATCTACTTGCCCCATTTAAATTCTTACTTGCCCCACCTAAGACGTATTTTTTTTTTGGCTTGTGTTGTTCAAATCTTCATCGTGAATTCTATCTTAATAAAATCCATTGTCTGTTGACTTTATATGACACTACACAACATGTCTTCCTTCAGAAAGTAGTATTTATTTTTTCTTTACATTTAACATTTTGTACAACAAAGTACAGTTAGAACTAGTGCATTTGTACTAGTGCATTTGTACGCCATTTGTACTTTGGAGACTTAAGAGGGATGGATATTGCGTGAATGGCTGCTCCGTTTTGGCGATGTGGTAAGCGGTGGTCATACATCTTTTGAGCTGGTTGTGGCTCTCCTCGTTAAGCCTTTGGACACAACGGTCCATAGGTCCAGGAACATTAGTGCGTTTTTTTGCCTCAACGCAAGCGAAGTGCGGGGCTGATTTTGCGTGGCTATCCAAGTTGTTTCTTCGGAAGCTTTCGCTCCCGCGGAAAAACGAACTGGTTTTGTCAGCCTTTGACGGGAATTCCCTGCATACCACACAAAACATGACTTTCCCATCGTAATCGACCCACGGAAAAGTTTGCTTCCAGGAAGGCAGGAAAGTTCTTCTACGCTTCGTCTCGGAACCCTCAGCCATTGCTGCGGTCTGACACGCATGCGCGCACGCGTACACACAGAGACACGCATGGCACTTGCCCGTTATTTTTACTTGCCCCGGGCAAGCGGGCATCCGTTAATGTCGAACCTTGTGTGATTTCTCGTACGTCACTGGGTGTTCTCTGAAACACTGTCACCAAACATTATTACACTGATTCACTAGGAAATACTGACAAATGCAACAAACATCCATCCATCCATTTTCTATCCCGCTTATTCCTTTTCAGGGTCGCAGGGGTCTGCTGGAGCCTATCCCAGCGCATTTTATGGCGAGAGGCAGGGATACACCCCAGATGGTCGCCAGCCAATCGTGGGGCACACACACCATTCACACACCATTCACACACACACTCACACCTATGGGCAATTTAGAGTTGCCAATTAACCTGAGCATGTTTTGTATTGTGGGAGGAAACCGGAGTACCCGGTGAAAACCCACGCAGACACGGGGAGAACATGCAAACTCCACACAGAAAGGTCCCAGACCCAGGCCCCAAGGCGGTCTTGAACCTGCGACCTTCTTGCTGTGAGGCAACAGTGCTACCCACTGCTCCACCGTGTCGCCCCTGCAACAAACATATAATACATAAATGTAACTCTTTCCTATATGTTCACATGCACACGCCTTATGCTTACAAATTGCACTGAATCATTAACCACAACCTCTGAAGGCATGTAGTATACACACACACACACACACACACACACACACACACACACACACACACACACACTTGATGACACATACTGCAGACACACAGGAGACAGGTCGGACAGAATCCTTCTGAGCACAGTCACGATCATAAAAGTCCCCTTTTATTTTTATGGTCTTTGTGTCTGTGTCACACCGTGTCAATTGAGCTTCTGTCTGATTCATCTAACACACACACACACACACACACACACACACACACACACACACACACACACACACACACACACACACACTGTTGCCACTGTTGCTCTCTGGACAAGTGGCCACTGGTGCAGCAGCGGGGTCCATCTGCACTAAGGATGAGAGAGAAGAGCGACCCTCCACCCGCAGAAAAGACTCCTTTTCTCTCACCGCCTTCCTCTTCTGCCTCATTTGATTTAGTCTTCCAGGCACAGATGGTGACAAACAAAAGGACCAGCTGTATGAGAAATCTAATGTTGTATGTGAAAGAGTGTGTCAGTGTCTTTGTCGTTGTGTGCATCTGCTTGTGTGTACATTTGTGCCAGCAAAAGGCGGGTGGGTGTCTTTTTTTTGAAAGTGTAAATTTTTTTATTTTGCGATTGATTTATTGTATGTGGAGGATGGAAGTGCTTTTCTGGAAACAAAACAAACACCGTCTTTCTCTTCATCTCTGTCTCGCACATGTACATGCAAACAAATGCACCATATATGCTGAATAAGCCACGTGTACCGTGTATATGCAGCTGAATATTTCTTGCGTTTGAATTTGTTGCAGGCAGCACACTTGAAAGCAAAACTCAGATACACTCTGCATTATGTTTACTTCAAAAGAAGTAGAGCACAGTTATACTTGTTGCACAGTAGTACTCTTATCTTGCAAGTCTATTTTCACACTGGCACCTCTGTAAGAATGTGAATACCTGCACTACACAATGTTCTTGTACCTTTGTGGTAGATCAGTAGGTAAGCATCTGTGCATGTTTTTGGAGCGTGTGAAGAGTAAATTCATAGTAGATGAGTAGACTTCTCTCACAACCCCTTTCCGCTGTTTTTTCCCCTCTCTTTTTTTCCACCGCCATATCTCTCCGTACCAACCAGACCATCCACGCTCAAACACAAACAGACAGGGAGTTCAGTTTCCAGCTCATGCCCTCCTTTTCCTGAGTCCAACTCCTCTGTTTCCTGCTCTCTGCTCTCTCCATTACAGTGTCACACCGCCTGCCTTCAGCCTGGCGCTCTTTGTTGTTTGTATGTAAATAACCCTGTTCTGTATGTGTTGTAGCCTCCGACGCTCGCAGCAAGCCAGAGACCCACATGAAAAATTAAGGAGTGGAAATGTGTATGAGTGTGTGTCTGTGTCGGAAAGAGAGGGATAGATAAGAGAGTGATACCAGACTGGAATACTGACAGAACAACTTCCTGCTGACTATAAGCTATTTTTGATATCTCTATCTATATAATCCACACAGACACACACACACACACACACACACACACACACACACACACACACACACACACACACACACACATCCTTCTCTGCTTGAGGCTATCTGTCAAGATCCTAGTCTCACAGTAATGAGTAATGAGAATCAGTAATGAGATTATATACATGAACATACACTTATCAGGGGTAAATCTCTTGTTACAATATTACACAAAGCTCTAACATGAGTTATTTTTCTTTACTACCTTTGCGTGTGTGTGTGTGTCTGTTTGGTTAACATCATGGTGGCATGAAAGGGTAATAAATTATGGGGAATTAATTACTTTTATGTCCTTTTAAAATTGACCTCAAGGTAATGCTTCTCTGTCCTTCATCTGGCTTGCTCTCCATTATGCCACATCTTTCTTCTCCCGACTCTCATGCCTCTGAATGGTATGTTGACCTTCCATTAGGCGTATCCCTCTCTCTCTTTCTCCCTGTCATTTTCTCTCCATGAGATTAGCTTCTATGATTGACACATGCAAATTGGAGAATTCCTCTCGGACTGCACCGATTGGCATGTCTTTTGTAGTGCATGCCACGACTTGTTCTGCCTGGGCTTGTGTCTCCTTTTTGTATTGTTTTGTGTGGCTGAAAAGAGGTAAAAGGAGCTTGAAAAGCACTCTGAGAGCACAGACCTCCGCCAGCATATTGTGGCTCCCACCCAACATTGTTGTCCTGTACTGATCTGTTGTTGTTGTTGGTATACAGGGTGAATTTGATTCAACATAGTGACATGGTACACAATGCTCACATTGAAGTTCTGCAGATGCACACTTCAGAATCTCTACATAGAAAATAAAAGCATGGAAAGTCATTTAGGCATAGTATATGAGCACCAGGTAACCCCCAAACAATGACGCCTGTTTGAGTGTCCATTTACAAAAATGTTACCAAACAGCAAACATTCAACGGGATCCAGACCATTACCAAAATGTAACCTATTCATGGTGTCATACCCAACATTTGCTGAAAATTTGACAGAAATTCAGCCTAAACCTTTTGAAGTATCTTGCTAACAAACAGATGAACAAACAGGTAGGAAAATGGCAGCTAAAACATTACCTCCTTGGTGGAGGTAACAAGAAGGATAGAGAAGTGTCTCTAAGAAAAAGAACAACTTGTTTCTCAGGAGAGAGACAGGAAACTGATCTGTAGAGAGGTGCAGTATCAAATAAGGAGACAAACACTAGTACAGTGTATAAATAAAGTTACAGTAGAGTAATAGCTCTGTATCTTTGTCAGCACACAGAATGGAAGCAGCCCTAACATGCTGCTATCATTACACAGCTGGTGACTTTTAGTCATGTACATAACGTAGACTACGACTACTAAGACTCACAGTATCTAACCATCAAGTTGTCACCAACAAGTCTGCATTCAGGTAGATTGGTGAATTAAACCAAATTCAGTTCTTTGTCAACTGTTGTTCTTCATCAGTTTAAATAAGTTTTTTATCTCTCCTCTTCCATTTCCTATCATTGCTCTACTGTCTGTAATAAGATCTTGAAATAGCATAACAAAGTATTGATTGCTCTTCCACTTTTAAATCAACCCAAAGTCATTAATCGCTTAATGTGACTCATACTCATATTTACTCATATCCCATTCTGTTTTTTACCTATTTGCTCTGCATCTGCATCCAGACTTGTCCTGTCAAACCACTCCAACATCTTCCATTACAGCTGTCCGTCCTCTCTGACTGACGCCTGACACTCTCTCTCCCTCCTCGCAGGCTGGTCCTCTCGTCCGTGTCGGACTACTTTGCAGCGATGTTCACCAGTGACGTGCGGGAGGCAAAGCAGGACGAGGTGAAGATGGAGGGAGTTGACCCAGAGGCATTGTGGGTCCTCGTGCAGTACGCATACACAGGTATAGACACACTCATCAAATTCCAGTAGAAAAGCCATAGTTGAGTGTACATACACATGTACAACTTTTTCATTTAGTACAAGTGATTTTGGCAAACGTCACTGTACAAAAATCCCAGTATGAACTACTATTAGTAATGAAAAACAAATAAACGGATTAACTCATCTGTGAACACATTGTCACACATGTCATGAATTGAGTAGATTTTTGTCTGGAATTGGATGAAGCCAAATAAAATTAAATACTTGACCAAATACTCTCTCTTTTACTCAGCTGCTGTGCAGGGTGTTTGGATTTTAAATGACAAATTAAAGCAGTAGTACTAAACCCCTCTTAGATAGTTGGGTGGAAGATTTGTTGCAAACTGCAATTCTATTCTCACTCTTCGACACTTTAAATAAAATATCTCCACACTATTGATATTTTAATGAAGGTGCCAGCTCACCGTGACACTGTACTTTGCTTGATTGCATCAGTGTGTCGCACGCCACTATTCAGCCTCACTTTCAACTTACTGCACCGAGAAGCCAAATATCCTGAATATATTCAGTTCATCCTTATTCAAGATAAAATCTCCACTGTCAAGAGCTAAAATCTCTAGAAGGCTATCGCAAAACGTCCTCACATTTTCTATCCTAAAGGGTTTAATTTTGCCATTCTATGGAGGATTAATTAGCTTTTTGTAAACATTCAGCATGCTTTTGTGTTGATGGGCATGTTACTATTTGTCACAAATGTCTTACATAAAACAGCTCAGACTCCTTTGTGGTATCTTGTCTTTCTTGGCCTGTATCCTGTCATTGTTCTGTCCCTCAGGCCGCCTCGAGTTGCGGGAGGACACCATTGAATCGCTGCTGTCAGCCTCTTGTCTCCTGCAGTTGTCGTCAGTGGTTCAGGCCTGCTGCTCCTTCCTCATGAAGCAGCTCCACCCCTCCAACTGTCTGGGCATCCGCTCCTATGCCGATGCTCAGGGCTGCCATGACCTGCAGACGACTGCTCACGCCTACACCATGGTGAGCACACCGAAGCTTCATCCCTCTACCTCAGCGATGGTCAAGCCCCGCAGGAAAACAAGTGAAATGACTAAATGAATGAATATTAATAAACTATAGACCTAGAGGATGAGAATGATCAAATGTTTAGTTCCAGGAATCAAATAGGAAAGCAAATTGAATGCTTTCACATTGGTACCTTATTCTCAACTCGCCACACAACATCATCCCCACAATGGCTGCTTCCTTCACAGGGTTGCTATGGTGACTGTGAAATACCTTTTTCATTGACTTGGCCGTTCACTTTTTTTTTCTTGTTCTCTCCTTTACGTGCCATTCTTCCCAACTCAGTCTCCCTCAGTGTCACTGTCCTGTTTCTCTCTTCCTTTCTCTCTCTAAGTGGATTATTGTTCAACTTTAATCTGGGGGTAATTATGTAATAGGGGTGGCTTCATCTGGGTTTTACTGCTTGCCCGTGTCTGTAATTCTCTCTCATACACAGCTCACAGGATTAGTAAAGCCTATGTGTAAAAGCTATACAATAGGTTGACTTGGTAGAAAATTAGTTGTTTTAATTTGATCATGTCTATGATGGTAATGGCAGAGTCACAATAGAGAAGCACTGTCATCACAATGATTAAGCATAATGTTGACTATTACTGAGGATACTCTCCATGGTTTGACTGGTTTGACTGAATAAATGAAAGAAAACATCAGCACTTCCAGGACATACTGCTTAACATACACACATATCACTGAGGATCAAAACACAATAAAAGCCTCAGGCTTATTTCCATTAGGCTCCTCATTGAAAATAAATCCCAACAAATCAACCACAAGTAAAAACCTAAGACAATTATACAAAAAACACCAAATAGCAGCAACATATCGGGTTACTGTAAAGCGGTATATGTAATTTCAATTAAAATAAGAGAATGATAAAACCACTTGTGTGTTGTATCTCGTTTTCATCACCTCATCTGTATTCCCATTCTTTTCCAATACAGCTCTTTCCTATCCAGGCTCTTTTTTTTCCATTGCTTCTCATCCATCTTCCTCTGACCCCTCTCAAGCCCTCATTTCCTTTCTTTTGTCTCTCTCCTCCCAACCCTTGATCTGTTTTCTCCCTTTACCCAAATCCTTCTATTGTTTTTCTTTATCCACTCACCCATCCCTTTATTCTGCAATTCATGATTCATTCATCTTTACTCTTTTGAAACCAATCTGTCTCTTTTCTTCTTTTTTACGCTCTCTCTATCCACCAGGAACACTTTCTGGAGGTGGTAGGCGGCCAGGAATTCCTGCTGCTCCCCGTGGATGAGATGGAGAGGCTGATCACTTCTGACGACATCAACGTGCCCGATGAGGAAACCGTGGTGACTTCTCTGCTAACTTGGGTCCGTCACGACAGCGACAGCCGGCGACGCCACCTTCCTCTGCTGCTGGGTCACATCCGACTGCCGCTGCTGCAGCCGCAGGTGAGAGCTCTGCTGCATAGCTCAGGTCGATTACTGCCTGATTTAATATCCTGTCAAACTGTTATATATTACTTAGTATGTTATCAGCTGCCCGCCTCTCTGTTTTTCCATCCTTTTGTATCTTTATCATCTTTCTCTCCATTTTAACACTAACCCTAAAACCATTGATAATTGATTATTCCTTCAGGTATTTTTTTTAAACAAAAAAAACAAATTTATATTTTTTATTTCCAGATTTTTAAATTTGAGAATGTACTGTTGTTCATGGTCTTACATGATAATATTTTAAGCATTGGATTTTGAACTGCTGTGCAAAACAAGACCTTTAATATAAATGAATCTTTTCATATCTTTATTTCTTTTGTTAATGGCTTTTTTTTTACATACATGTTTTTAATATATATATTTTGTGTGTAGGTGCACAGGAGAAAGAAACGTCCTGATTCAAATTCCTTGTATGGTTATTCTAATTTGCACCCGTTCAGTTATATTTATATTTAACAATTCACCAAATACACAAATACTGTGGTTGTTCATCATGTGTTCTTCATATCCCTCATAATATAGTAAGAATTTATGCCAAAATTGTGTTCTCTCCCTCTCAGCCCTTCTCTTTATTTTCTACTGCTTCATTCTGTCCCTCTGTCTCAGTCTGCCTCGCTATCTACTTACGTAATTAGAGACTATTCATATTACAGATATGTGTGTGTCTATTATTGCTACTCTAGTCGGATACCTTGCTACTGTAAGATACTGTAGCATCTTATCTGACTGGTAATGTGATGCTGAGACATTTATATATTGGCCAGAACCTCAGTTACTGCCTAGGGCCTTGGATACGTGCACACAGACACACATTAACATATCGTTCATGATATATGAAGACATTGTAGAGATAAACTGTAGAGATAAGATTTCCCCATTGCCCACCCACCTCTCTTTTCATCTTCTCTGCCTTCATCTATACATCTCCCAGTTTTTGCACCAGTGTGGTACACAGTATGAACACCTCAGATATATGGCTCTGCCCTGGTCAGCTGAAATCACAACTAGCTGTAACATGTAACGAGGAGAGAAGATGGATGGCGGAGGGGGAACAGTGAATAGCGACGGAGCAGGCACAGATAGCGAGAGAGACACAGCAGAGGCTTGACTCAACCTTTAACGATGGATCATTTTCAACCGTGGCCGCCGCAGCCGCCATCACTGCGCTAAACTGAAAAATGGATTAACATTCAGCAACTTCATGAACTGTGAAATGCCTATACAAAGATAAATTAACCCCGGACAGACAATCAATCAATACCCATCAGCCAATTAGTCAGGTCTCTATGTGTGCAATTATTCATCAAGAGGATGTCAGCGTACCAGATTAATACCTTTAATCGCCGCTTCTCATTACCGCTGTCATGCACACACACACACACACACTTGGTTTATTCTAAGTCAGATGTGCTTCTATTGGATAGAAATGAGACAATGTACCACACTGGTTTACAGAGCAGGAGGTGTCTGCAACTAACAGTCATTTCAATTATTAATTAATCTGGTGATTATAATTACTGATTATTTTCAAGACTTATTATTTGCTCTATAAAATGTTAGAAAATAGTTAAAGCAATGCCATTACCATCATTACAATCTCCCACAGAGCCCATATCTTACTGCTGTTTTTCTTTGATGTCTCACAAATGATTCAAAATATATTCAGTTTTCTAATATAGAAGAGACATGAAAGCTTCACGTTTGAGAATCAGAAAGCAGTGAATATTTTGCATTTTTGCTTGAAAAATAATTCAAAGTGTTTGATTATTGAAGCTTAAATAAAACCTTTCCCTATTTAAAAGTAAGTGTCTCATTTCTCAGTTCTGTTATTTCACATGACTAATTGTTTCGGATCCAGTGTGTGTAAAGGAGAAGACAGGAGGCACATGCAGAAGTAAGATTGGGGGCAAACATAAATATATATATATATACTAGCCGGAAGGATCGTGTGTTTATGAGAGTGTGTCACGAGTCCACGCTGTCTCTTCTTTCTGAGTGTGAGTGTGAACAGAGAGAGGAGCACAACTTTCTCGCTGCCCACTGCGCTGTAAAGAGAGGACAGAGAGTAGGCAGTGGGACGCCTGCAGGATTGTGTCTTATCTTGCCCTCCACATTCATTCCTTCACAGCGTGATGGACAAATAGCAAAGGAGAGGACAAACAAGGTTTTTTTTTCAACCCCCCTCTTATCTCTGTCCTTCCCTATCACATAACTACACAAATGAGTCCCGAAATAGGGTTCACCCTAATTTGTCTCTTGGTGATTGTATGCCATAGAAGCATGGATTCACCCTGGCGTGTAAGCTGCTTATCCTTTTACCATGCTTGCTTTACACTTGCTTTATTTCTTTTTCTAAGAAAATTGATTTTATATTTAGTAAGCAATTAACTACTTGGGCTGAATCTCATTTTTTTGTGGTGGAGGGACTTACAGTGGAAATCACAGAGGTAAAAATAATTTAGCATTTCTTCTATCAAATGACATCTTTTACACTTTTTCCCTGTGATTGAATCGTAGCAGTGTCCCAAAAGATTTTTAGATCCAACACATACATGCATACATAACCATACATATATGCAGCCTAGAAACTTCAAATGAGTTTCATAAGAACTCGGCCTCCTCTGGAACCTCTGCTGCTTTCCATCTACACACACACACACACACACACACACACATATGCAAACACACACAAACACATACCTATCTAAATGTAAATCATGTAATTCTTGCCTTCTTGCCTTCAGGGAAAACTTGCTTCTCAACACCGTGCTTCTCTCAGAGGCAGTGATTTCCTGTGGATGTATTAACTGATTGAAGTGCTTCGTGCAGCAGCTTCTGCCGTGTGTGTGTGTGTGTGCGTGTGTGTGCGCGCGCGTGGACTGTGTGTGTGTATGTGTGTGCATGTGTGGGTGCGTGCGTGCACTAATGACTGCTGGCCTGATCTAATCTCTCAATCAATGGGAGAACAGATTTCTTTCGACCCTCAGACCTCTGCAATCAGTGATCCAGCAATAATATTGTAACCCGTTCTGACCTATACTCGAATTACAGATACACACCCTGCTTCTGTGTCATCCGTTCATTGATAACAGTTGTTCCATGTCCCCGTGTGTTTATCAGCGTGTGTGTGTGTGCTAGTTCTTGGCAGATCTGGAGACCAACCCTCTTCTCCGGGACAGCGTGGAGTGTCAGCGGCTGCTGATGGAAGGGATGAAGTATCACCTCTTGCCCCAGCGCCGTCCCCTTCTCCAGAGCCCGCGAACACGGCCACGCAAGGCCACCGTGGGGGCGATGTTTGCTGTGGGAGGCATGGACGCAACAAAAGGTTGTACAGTCACTCACACAGACCCGCACGCAGCCAGACAAACTCATACTCAACTCAAACCAAAACCAAAAATACACAGATGTATAAAACAATTGCGACAAAAACAAAAAAATGCTGCAGGAGAAAAATGCCTTAATCACAGAAATGAAACAGAAGTAAATGCAAAAGAAAAATGCTGCAAACACACAAACCCGCCTAAGACAAACACTGCGAATTCACAGTCCACTCCAGTCACATAAAAACAGCACCAAGTCACAGTCAAAGTTGCAGTCCATTTCCGTTGCCAAGGAAACGTGACACTCTCCTCATTGTTGGTGAAAAACAAAGATGTGTTAATGTGAACTGTAGATCTTAAAAATGAAACAAAAATAATCATTTTTATCACTGGTGACTGATATTCACTTTTACTCTCTGGCTGGTGAAGAAAGAGTCATTGCAATACTGTTTTTTTTATTTTTCCTCTAAGGGATGTAAGAGGTGGGGGGCATTTGTTAGAAATGCGGCTGCCTTGCTGCAGGAAACCCTGAAGTAGTTGAGTAGTCGTAGTCGTTGAACTTGTAGATCTATAGTTTATAATTTATCTGGTTGCCTTTTCATCGTCCATCAAGTGTATTTGTTCTTTTTGTACACATCACACAGGACATCAGGAGGCACTTTACTCCAAAAAAAAAATAATCCACCATTAATTATATTATGAATTACTCACATTTCCTTCCCCATGTTTCACGGCCATGCCTTTTTCTCTAGGTGCCACCAGCATCGAGCAGTACTGCCTGCGTCAGGACACATGGAGGCAGGTGGCCACCATGAGCGGACGGAGGCTCCAATTCGGCGTAGCTGTGCTCGGCGGTCGTCTCTACGTGGTGGGAGGCCGAGATGGACTCAAGACTCTCAACACTGTGGAGTGTTACAACCCGCACAGCAAGACGTGGAGCGTCATGCCGCCCATGTCCACACACAGGCATGGCTTAGGTAAGCCCCTCAGTTTGACCACATCATTTACAGGGACAGTAAAGGATTTGGAAAGATCAATCCAAGGATTATTTTAATTCATCTTGAGTGTCATTACACATTGCAACTGACTGGTTTGTAATGGGACAGAAGGATTGATAGTATTTGGGATATTTACATTTTGAATGTTCCATTATAATGTAGTTTGTTTGCAGTTTGAAACAAATATACTATTGATTATTGAATTATTTGTAATGTTTTTTGAGCCATGTTGGAAAATTATATTTTTTCTTCCTATCACAGTAAAGTCAAAGGTCTGTTTCTGCTACAAAATCAGCACTTTTGCAGTAAGTCATCCAACATTATGCTCAAGGGCACTTCAGCAGTTTTAACCTGGGTGTTTTGTTTGAAGGACATTCGCTCCACTAACTGTGCAAGCCATTACCATTACACTGACAAAATCCGATAAGGCGTGCTGTGCTTGTGTTTATAAATGTGTGCATGTGTGTCAGGGGAGAGAGGTGGGGATTCATACACACATCTGGTGGCACAGATGTTCTGGCAGTTAAATCTTTTGAGTACAGAGGTGTCAACATGCTGCTAACTCTGCACGACAACCCTGGGTGTTGTTGCGCATACAATAAGAACTCACACCTCTTGTCTTAAACATGCGTGGTTTTATGAGCTTGTCCAATCTGATAATGCTTTGGTGAGTTGCCATGATTTAATCAAGTGTATTTGGTTTCATGTCGTAGGTGTGGCTGTCCTTGAGGGGCCCATGTACGCAGTAGGAGGACACGACGGCTGGAGCTACCTCAGCACTGTAGAAAGGTGAGACAATTCTTCACACAACTGACTGAGAATGTAGCGGTGGAAAATGTAGTTTTCTATTCAACCTGTCAAAGATTGCAGAAATCCACCACTGGGGATTTTATCTTTCAACCCAATAGGAGGTTTGTTGGTTGTTTCTGCTATTCACAACACTGACAGAAGTGGCATTTAAAAAAATAAATATGTCTTTCTCGTAACTCATCTATCTATAAAGCAACGAGTGTCTGTGTGTCTGTGGCTCGCTTATCGCTCTGTATGTCAGATCAAGTTCAGCCTTCAGATATAGTTGCACATGGCATAATGCACATCCTTTTTTGGGATTTTTTTTTTTTTACAGATATTCAAAACATCATTATTATCATCAAAAGATAAATTCCCATTGAGTTGCATATCACAGCAATATCCTACAGTAGCACTGGTTACAGTGTAAAGCTCTGCATCTCGACGTGTTGCACTTTAGGTACGATTTAAAGCTCAAAAGTGAAAAATGACAAACTAAGACATTTATCATAAGTCCGGGTTTACTTGGCCTATCAACACAATTTGAAAACTGATAAGTAGTTTAAGATCCTCACATTCAACATAAATTGGCTAACCATGAGGATGTGGACGCCTATGCTGGATGGCCTCCATGTTACAGTTATACATCAGTAAATAGTATTTCTCAAGTTTCACCATGCTGTTTTCCTCTGCCCTCAAGGGCACTACACTTCTGTAATTGTATAGGAAATCATGCTTCCTACAGGCACTGCACTAGTTGAAGAAAAATAACTATTTCCAAGGAAAACTGTTGTGGGTTATTTCTGTGGATTATTCAGAGTCATGGGAAGACTATTTTCATTGTTGCTGCTGGTAGATAGAATTCACCCTCCATCCCTGCAGGGCTCTCTGCCTGATGCTCCCCCCTCTGGTGTCGCTCTACCCACACATTTAATTTTCCACTGATTATTAACAGTAGACAAAACTGACCATCTGATCCAATCAGTGATCGGTGTCCCCAGCTGAGGAATCCTATTTTTATTAAACCTGCTGTGTCATATCCTGCTGCAGCTTCAGCCACTTTCAGCCACACATACATGCTTCCCTGAACAAAGGACATTATTGCTGCTGTGTTATTTCCAAAACCTTTGATACAGTATATGCTGGTGACACAGTTATCTTAATAGTTGAAAGTCCTGAAACCATAATTGCTGAACTCACTTCTGATCTCCCACTGCTAAAAGAGCACTGGACCATCAACATCAAGAAAACAGTGTATGTAATTTCATTCCTCCATTTCCTCACTCGCATTATCTCAGAAAGCTACTTGCGTGCAATTCTCCTGTCCAATATAACCAATCTGGTTCTTTACCACGAAGGAAATTGCCGAACAAACAGCAAGACTATATAACAGAGCCTATAAGACCATGGTAAACTCTAAATCTGGACCCAACATTGTACAGCATTATAATGCACACACCTTCCACAGCTTCACAAATCATCTAGCCATTAAACTTTACTTTTAGATACAAAATAATAACCCTCCTCTGGCAATTACAGACTTTCTCCGAGGCGTAATGCAGAACAGCTCACCTTACTGGATTCATTTCACAGGAACTCGTCCCACAATGGCAAAAGATCATTCTTCTGTACAGACACTTTAATCTGGAACCAGACCCCACATTCAATCTGTTCAATCACATCAACAACTCAATTTTAAAGAGAGCATAAATCTCATCTTTTAGAAGCTCATGCATGTTACCACAAATATTTTATTTTGCACTTTATTCATATTTTATTTGTGTATAATATGAACTTGAACAGGGCAGGCTGGCTTTAATTGAATAATTGTTGCTTTTCATATTTTTTTCTGTACAATAAACAGATCTAAAATGCAGCGACTGCTTTGTATATTTCATCTCAGGTGTGTGTGTGTGTGTGTGTGTGTGTGTGTGTGTGTGTGTGTGTGTGTGTGTGATGTGGCTAGCCATGTTTGATCATGTTCAGCACTGAGAAGCTGTTCACACTCTTTCTACCAGGTGGGACCCTCACGCTCGCCAGTGGAGCTTTGTTGCGAGTATGGCAACCCCCAGAAGCACAGTGGGAGTAGCTGTACTGAATGGCAAGTAGGTGACTCACACTTCTACTGTTTTTTGTTCTGTTTTTTTTTTTTCTTTTGTAATGTTGTATGTGCTTATTGCCCAAAAGTGTGCCATATTAATTTAATATATGTTGATACAGTAGGTCTACCAGAAAGTACACAAAAATTGTTACCGTACATACACACAACCACATTTGTAGCTCACTGGTTTCATAATAACATTGTGTATCACATAAATATGTAAAGTAAATACACAATACAAATCTGGTGTTGTAGTTAAACCTTAAGGGGAGAAAAATATAAACTCGCCATGCAAGAAATTTCAGAGAATACATTAAGAACAAAACAATGAAACTGTGTTGCTGTAAAAGTTCTGTATGGAACGTGTGACAATACTCACAGTCAAGCACATAAGAACAAAAAGACAGTCTGTCATGTGCTCAAACACACGTCACTGAAAGGGATTTGGTAAGTTCCAGGTTTGAACATCCTCGCTTGCCTTGAACTGTGCAGCGGCTGGCGGGAGGAGTTAATGAATAGCAATATTGCGCCGTTGTTTTTATTATTCAAGTGCCTCAGAGAGGCGCCACAGAGAACGGGTTTATAGATGGTAATTAATACAGAAACAACTGATTTGTGATAAGCATGCCCAACAGTGGAGTGTGAATGGCTGCGTGTGTTTGTGAGTGTGTGTGTGTGTGTGTGTGTGTGTGCTGTGTATTCTCTGGGCTCCGCGCCTGATGGAGCTCATTACTTGCTTGACTGGTTCTGTTGAACTTCTTTCTTTACCCTCTTAACTCCACGTTCATGGATGTGCACACACACACACACACATACACACACACACACACACACTGAGTGACGGCTCGGGGGTTGTGATGCCCCAAGAGCGTTGGTTGATTGATTTTGCTCACCTCACTTTGTCCCCAAATCCTACACACACACACACACACACACACACACACACACACACACACACTTTCCTTGTACCATCTGTTTTGGTGTCACTAAATTGAAATGGGACTTTCAGAGTCCAGAAGAGCATGTGCGTGTGTGTCCGTGTCTGTATCCATGTGTGTGTTTGTGTATCCGCATATGTGTGTGTGTGTGTGTGTGTGTGTGTGTGTGTGTTTCCGTCCAGAAGGATAACACTATCTCCTCTCCTCGTCAGGCTGTATGCAGTCGGAGGTCGTGACGGCTCATCCTGCCTGCGTTCAGTGGAGTGTTTTGACCCTCACACCAACAGGTCAGAGACCGGGACTTCATTGGACCAGAATTAATTGCCGTCTCCTGCTTTATATCCTGTCTGCTGTTCTTTCTACTGAAGCGTCTCAGTGCTTTATTTGCCCACAGATCAAAGCAGACAGCCATCCCTTTCAGGATGTTAGAACATTCAAACAACTTGTGTTTATCAGCTGCATTCAATAAAGTCTCCCCCTGGAACGACTGCGACCATCTTCTCTTAGTTCGATTAATACTTTTGTACATGGCCTGATAAAACAGATCTCAAATTAAGCAGGAGAAGATTTTGACCTGATATGCTTATCCTTACTGCAGGAGAAACTGTGTGCTTTTTTCATTTATTTTCTTTTTAAATGCTAAAAACTGCTGTCTACAGGTGGAGCGGTTGTGCTCCGATGGCCAAACGGCGCGGCGGTGTGGGTGTGGCCACATGGCACGGCTTCCTTTACGCCATCGGAGGTCACGATGCTCCAGCCTCGCCTCTGGACTCTAGGCTAAGTGACTGTGTGGAGAGGTGAATTTATATTACCTGCCTACTTATTTGTTGCTATTTTATAAAGGAAACATATCAGATAAATCATACATACTGGTGTGTATTTGCAGTGCCCATTTTACACTGATGAAAAAAACACTTACATTTGAACAATGAATGAAATTTCTTTCAAATCAAGACCCATGAGCCTCAGCTGATACAGTGATGGGAAAATAAAGTATGCCTTGTGCATGAATCAGAGCAGGTACAACAAAGGAAGTGATTGGCTTTTTCTTGTTGAAATGCACCTTGGGAGTTGTAGTTACAGGTGCAGGGGCATCTGGTGGTGTCTAGCAACGAGGCTGCAGATTGTAACCAACTGAGTGTTGGCTGTTTTATAGTTTGTCCTTTCTGGCCTAATGTAGAAACATGATGGTGCAGCATGACTGTCTCTGTGGAGAGAGACCCTCTCCCCATGTAGAGACTAAAAATAGCTCATTCTAAGGTCATAAAAACAAAACAATTATTATTTGGATTAAATGTGAATTTGTATCCAAGAATCAGATAACGCAGTTGTTCACATTTTGTACTGGTGAATTAACCGGGAGAATTTCATGGTTATATTAGAAACATATAACTATAACTAGGGGCCCCAGAAGATGTTTTATCCGTTTCTTGTCATATGAAAATAGTATTGATCTTTTCATCCAACTACCAAAAAATGTATATATATTTTCCAAAATAAGAAACTGTAATATTTTCTTTTAATACTATGGGCCATAGTGTGGGGAAAAGGGTAAACGTGAATTATTTGTGTATGTGTATGTATGTGTTTGTTTGTGTGTGTGTGTGTGTGTGTGTGTGTGTGTGTGTGTGTGTGTGTGTGTGTGTGTGTGTGTACACAGGTATGATCCACAGACAGATGTGTGGACAGCAGTAGCTCCCATGAGTATCAGCAGAGATGCTGTTGGTGTTTGTCTCCTTGGCGACCGTCTCTATGCTGTGGGTGGCTATGACGGACAGATGTATCTCAATACTGTGGAAGCGTATGACCCTCAGACAAATGAGTGGACACAGGTATGCACCAACGTTATGCCCAAACATTCACATGGGCAGTGATGCACACACACACACATACTAATTCTTCATATTCAGGAGGAAATAAGCAGCTCCTCTTCTATGTAATTCGGTGTGTTTTCATTGTTATGTAAATGTGTTTTCTCATGCTAATATTTTCCTTGAGGGCACGGCAGCAGCAGTAGGAGATGAAGGTGACTGTTTCAAAGTTGAACAATCCCATCCAGCAGGATTCACTCTTACACTTCAGTTTGTGCATCATCTCCTGCATAGCTTTAGCAGATTTCCAACCAAAGTCCCTGGGAAATCTGCCATTTTAGAGACACACACACCGTGCAGAGAACAAGAGGTGGATGCATAGAGAGAACATTCAAGGGGACATGTTGAGACCATTAAATGTGTCCTCTGTTCATTGTCAGACAAACCAATGAATGAGTTACCTGTCTCTGCAATAATTCAGCAGCTTCACCTCCTTATATTCACTTCAGCACAATCCTGTCAATCTGTATAACTCCAAGACAGATGTCTGATATAAGGTGACTGATATACAGCTTGGACTTTCTATGGAGAAGCAGTCGCTACAAAACAAGCTCGACAACAAGCACAAAATGTGGTTCACTTTATTTACTTTGTTTTGGAAAAAAAACATGTAGCATGGGGCGACACGGTGGTGCGGTGGGTAGCACTGTTGCCTCACAGCAAGAAGGTCGCAGGTTCAAGACCGCCTTGGGGCCTGGGTCTGGGGCCTTTCTGTGTGGAGTTTGCATGTTCTCCCCGTGTCTGCGGTTTTCACCGGGTACTCCGGTTTCCTCCCACAATACAAAAAACATGCTCAGGTTAATTGGTAAACTCTAAATTGCCCATAGGTGTGAGTGTGAGAGTGAATGGTGTGTGAATGGTGTGTGTGCCCCACGATTGGCTGGCGACCATCTGGGGTGTATCCCTGCCTCTCGCCTTAACGCGCTGGGATAGGCTCCAGCAGACCCCTGCGACCCCGAAAGGGAATAAGCGGGATAGACAATGGATGGATGGATGGACATGTAGCATGTATATGTGTAGATATGTTCGCAATAGTATCTTGTGAATAAGGCTGCATATAGTCCGTTTCAGTATAGACACTTGAAACTGCGAGCTACAGTGCTGTAAACTGGAGTCCAACGCTCTGCTGTCATGTTGGGCTTAAACTAACGATTTATCTATCGATCATTTTTTTAAATCATCAATTAGATGTAAGAGTGTCTGAAACCATGTCCCACAGTGTGACATTCCACCACTCTGCGAAACTGACACCATTCCACATTACTATAGTGATGTGTTGTTCTAATCTGCACAATCCAGAACTGCATAACCAGCCATGGTTGTGATACCTGTGTGTTTCCTGTGTGCTCTCCAGGTGGCTCCTCTGTGTGTGGGCAGAGCAGGAGCATGTGTAGTGGCCGTCAGACTGTGAAAACACTAACCCGCCATGCGATGCTGCTCAGAGACCCTCCTCTCATGTCACCCATCTGTCGCCAGCGTGCAACCAAACACTTGGAGCCGAGAGACGATTACTAATCACACTTCAGGTTTTACACCTCAGCAAAGTCACATTGCGCTCTCCTCAAACACTGTTCATCATTTCCATGGGTGGGGGGGTTAAGGTGAAGGTACCAGGCATCAGGCCTCTGTTGAGGTTGTCACATTCGTACATCCCGGAAGTAAACTACCACCGACAGCCACGATGAAGCATAATCTGCAGTGTTTATTTTAACATTACACAACAGATGTCTGGCAGATTTCTTTTTACCTTGCCTATTATTTCTCACACACGCACACATAGAATGCTACATGGCTGCATTCAGCTCCTGTGCTGACAGAAGAGGTGAGAGACACACAGGAAGCTTGTCACCACTGTTGTGATGCTTCATCATTCACGCTGTTGTTGTTTTTTTTTTTTTTTTTACATCTGATTGTCTGCATTGATGCTATTTTAATATACTTCCTATTACTTTATGCTGCGCTTGGCACATCCTCTTCCTTTTCTTTTGCCCACTGACAGATGAAAAAAATACTTTTGACATAATCAGCACAGCCTTATGCACAGCTTTACTGTAAGCAACTGCAAACCTCTTCATTCTTTTCACTCAAGAGCATATCATCATGTTTTTGTGATATTTATAAATGTATGTATGTCTTCCTCATTGCATCAACTCTTTTCTGAAGGATGGGGTGTACTGTGATATGCAATTTATTGTTTAAACTGGGTTCAGTATTATCTTTCATTAAAAGGAAAATTATCCAACTTGTTATCAGATATGTGAGTATTAGCATTGTGGGGCGGTAGCAACGTGTGTGGTGCAGGGGGGTAGCGAGGCATGTGCAGCAGAGTGTGTGTGTGTGTGTGTGTGTGTGTGTGTGTGCGGTAGATTCTCTGCTGCGCCGTGCGTCCCCTGACGCTCATCCTGCTGCATCCTAGTTACAAGCATGCGGTATGAATTCAGTCTGAATGCAGCTGTGCAGCATCAGTGGTTATATCTTCTTCCTTAAAATTAAAAAAAAATTTGACTGTGTTGTTTGGACCAAACTAGACACCTGTACGCAGCATTTAAAGGGGGCCCGGTGGTTAATTGAAATCTGGTTTTATTGTTTGGTATTTTACAGACAAATAGTAAAGATTAAGTATAATCCATGATATAATTTGCCTAATAATGATGACTGCAGAGTAAACCCTGAATAGTTATAATAATAACAATCACCACTACTCCCAACAATCTTTGGGCCTTTTTTTTCCTCCAATTTCCCCCAGAGCACAGGGTCAGCTATTACCAGGCTCAGATTTCTGCAGGGCCAGCTACCTTCTTTTTCTCCACTCTAGGTGATTCTTTTGTGTGTGTGTGTGTGTGTGTGTGTGTGTGTGTGTGTGTGTGTATGTGTGTGTGTATGTGTGTGTGTGTGTGTGTGTGTGTGTGTGTGTGTTTGGGTGTTCAGGAAATGCAAGGAGTGTATTTTTATCTCAAATGAGAATCTTTCCCCTTCCCTTCCCCTCTCCACATTTTCAATTTCCTGCTGCTTTCTCTTCATCCCAATTTACCCATTTCATCACTACACACATACACACACACACACACACACACACACACACACACACACACACACAAACAGAAGCACACAAATACACGCCCCACTGCCTGCCACATTTTAGAGCACAATTGGATACACAGACAAAATGAATAACAGGCAACACACTGTAATGTGACCAAGAATTTAATGACTGAGCCGGTTTCGATGTTTGGTTTGATGTTGAGTTCAAAGCATTAGATTTGATGCTGCTGCAGATAAAAGTATTAGACAGACATGAGGGGGAAAAAATCCAGGGAAATAGCGTCATTTGTTAAGTATAAGTACACTCGCATGGCAAAAACCTTGAACAATAAAAGCTGATTGCAGATTCAGCACTGACATATGCTGTAGCCATTTTAAGTTATGTGCTTAATTGTGTTTTTATCCCCTCGATTGCTTGGATCTGATCTCCTGGTGCATGCGTGTGTATGTGTGTGTGTATGTGTGTGTGCATACAAAAAGCAAACTCCTGACAGTGACAGGATGCAAAGCAGGCATCCTGTCTGAACTGACAGATGTGGAGCTAATGTAGCCCCCAGGATGCACGTTACAAACACACAGTGACATACCACACACACACAAACACACACACACATACAGCTGAAAGCCAGGTTTCATAGGCAAAGATTGAAAAGCCAAACAATTTCCCATAGCCAACATGTTGTCTGTTCAAGCCTGAAGCACTGCTGCACTATTGCTATATCTCCTTCAAACCTGTGTGTCATCTCCACTGTGTCACTGTATTTGGAGAATCTGGTTTCAGTCAGAGATTCAAATTCAAAGAAAGAGAGACATTCCAATCCACACTGCAAACTTGTATATTATGTACATAAATAAATATAAAATCTGTATGTAGTCTAATTGCATTATGGTGTATATCATACAATGTCCACTCAATATACTGTGTGTTATTGTGTGCTTCTTTTTGTACCATGAATTGAGATGAAGAGGAGGTGTAATAAAAGTGACTGTTGGTGACAAATGGTGCAGCTGCTCATCTCCTTTTTTTTCTACCAGAACGTTACACCTCCTCTTTTACAGTATAAATTATGTATGTATAATATATGCTGCTGTAATATGCTGTTATTGGTCTTTTATACATTAAAGTCAAGATGTGATACAACACTTTTGGTCTGTTTTTCCCTATGTGAAATACAACCAGCTTTAACAATAACAGCTAAATTGTGTCCGTGACACTTTTGCAGAGAATTACTATTTGCTACAGAAGTGTTTAACTGCAATGTGAATGCCATCACAGTGTAAAAGTGTATGTTCGTGAGTGCATTTTGAGCAGCTGCCTATGCAGGTCAGAGGTTTCTTTTGGGTTTATGCAGGTTGTGCTCCTAAATTAATATTCTGAACACATTTGAGCCTGAAGGTTAGTATGAACTCTCATTATTCTTAATTGTGGATGTTCTAACTATAAAAGCTGCAGCCTGAGCCAGAAATGCAGGAGCGTGTTGAAGCATTCAGAGTAGGGAAAAAGTGTATGAGTAAGAGCAATGCTATACTTAAACCTCAGGACAGCAGCCAGTAGCCAGCTGATTCACTCTGTTATTTATTGCAGGAGACGCTTTAAATCATAACCAGCTCTGACAAAACACATCACGGTGGCGCTGAGAAACGACGCCGGTGACCTTGTCTCGTTGTTTAAAAGCATCTGAGTTCATTACATCTGACTAGAAAAAGAGGCAGAGAGACAGAAAGGTGCCAGACCGGTGGACTCCACACGTTTGTCCAAATGTACAGAAAACCTGCAAACAGCTCAGACGTGCTTCTATCTGCACGACCTGAACACATCTTCATTTACCAGGCAGCTTAATTACCACTAATCAAGTTCCAACACTGCCCTCATTCTTATGTTGTATATATTCTTTTCAGGAGTTTTATTTGTATATTTTGCAGCATATATCTCAAAATATTTTGATATTATTCACAGTGGCGTTGTAAAACTCTCAATATTCCGTCACCCGTAACCCTGTCAGAATAATTTAAATATGTATCTGGGCCAAAGCAGGGTTTCCTTTCAGACCCAACGGTGGCCTGAACACCAGCGGTTGAGATGTTGTTTTGTAGAAGGCCCTTTTATTATTCAATTTGATATCACCCTTACGCAGTGCATATTCCTTTAAACCTTTAAATAAACAAATGATCACGAACTACAGGCACAACTAGTTGGCTCGTGCTAAATAAGAACCCACAGCTAATTTCTGCCCCAGGACAAATGAATTATTAATAATTATTAATTAATTCCTGCCTTGATTTGGACAGATTTCTGCTGTGATCTAAAACAAACCTATTCTTATGGGAATCGTTTCCTGTGTCTAAAATTTCCTCTTGCCCTTTGCTATGATGTGTTGTGCCACCGTACTCACTGTGTGGTTTTTCAACTGATTCCCAATATTACCTTCATTATATAGTAAGTACAGTGGCTCCCAAGGACAAACCACATAGGACTGAATATGCTTACTGAAACCTTTTGAAAACAGAAATGTGAATATCCCCAGTCTCATGAAAACTAAGGCCTCTCCATCTGCAGAGAAACATCATTAAAATCAAACCATCTGAATCTCCAGAACTGCTGCTAAATAGATATCGTGTGAGATTGTTTTGTCAACTACAAGATACTATACATATTTTTAAATATTTAATTTTCCCTGGCTTTAGTGGAAAGTATAACCTTTGGAAAACATGCAGCATTGCTAGAGCATTCAGCGACATATTCACTCAGGCTTTAATTTCTCAAAAAACATTAATTTTTCATCTGTGTTATTCTCTTCTCTGTGCTCTAATTTTTACCATTTTGCTTGGAAAAATCATACAGCTGCTCCCTTCAGTGCATCTTAATGAGATCTGAGTCAGCAGGGTGTATTCTGCTTCTGCGTGCCAGAGCACACTGAGAAATATTTGTGTCACACAGCTGCCATTTCATCCTAGCTCATACAGGAAGCTATAAGCTGTCTGCTTTCCATTCATGTGCAAGAAAGGACAGAGAACGGGGTTGTTCTGCCCCGTTTCCACCACGGTGGAACCACAAAAGACACAGAGCAGAGAGTTACTTACAAAACAGATTTATATCACATTCATATGGATAGTAAGTAGATTAATCCTGTTCACATTCAGATGATCTGGATCTCAATGTGACTTCCAGATTCTATAAAGTATACAACTACTATTACTAATACTACTACTACTAATAATAATAATGTTTCCTATATTTAAAGAGCAACAATAAGCAATAGAAAAGACAGGGTAGATCAGAGAAATCATGAAACATGTACAAGGCTGCTATCTACTGGCTTTGTGTTGGAAACGCATGAACAAGTTTGTTGTTGAGCCGCTGTTCACCCACAGCAGGTAGCACACTGGAGCTGAAATAATGAGTCAATTTACAAAAAAAACCTTGATCTTGAACATTTTCAGTATTTTTTCAATAAAAGCATTGCCAATTTTTTCTACATGAGTAGTGACTAAAGATAAACATTTTAATTACATTTGCACCTACTTAGGTTTTCATAAACTTTAGTCTCTCAGAAAGGGCTTTGTCTGTGTAGGAACAAATTATGATGTGATGCCAATAAAGGAATGAAAACACAATGGTTTTCAGTTTGGGATGAGTGGAAGAACATGAAGCATATATATATATATATATATATATATATATATATATATATATATATATATATATATATATATATATATATATATATATATATATATATAAATATATATATATATATATATATATGTATATATATGTATATATATATAGTACTATAGTAAAGTTGCATTTATAGTACTTAATGCAATAATTTATAGTATTGCATTAATAGTTCGGTAATTCAATTTCTATCAGTAACTCCTTTTTCCCAGAGCCAGCAAACTATAATTTGAACCAGGAGACATCTGGATACTGTGCTGCTGCTTTGTTTGTCGTGCACCAACATCTGAAGTGTCAGCTGACACCTCCGTTCATGATCGTCTCCGCTCCGCACTGCGGCCTGCAAGACGTAAAGCTGCACGCGGACCAGATGCACCAGATGGGATCATATATTCAGCGAGTTTGGCAAACACATGAAAGTGCTTTGACAATAGGAAATATCCCTTCCATTATTTGCTGAGTCGGACTCCATAAAACATCTAATAAATGTCTGCATTGTTCTTAACAACGTGCTCTTCCGGTTTACTGCAGTTGTTTACTGTACAGAATACCATCAGGAGCGCTGGGACAGATGTAGAGCTGGAATCTGTGTGCATAAAGTATCTCCTCAACAAACACAGCTGGCAGCACACTCAGGGATTATGCATACAATATAATACCTCAAGGCTCCTTCATATGCGGCTCCTGAATAGATTTGAAACAGAGGGAATGAAACACAGAGAGAGACGTTAAACATCTTCTGTTTGGGCATCAGAATTTAGTTTAGTCCATTTTTTTTTTTATGTGGGAGGATTCAGTGTTAGTAGAGTAAATGTGAATCTAAACCATGTTGTCCAAATAAGAACCTGCTTCAAGAGCATGAGGAGAATGTACCGATAAACCCTTTCATAGCAGGCGCTTAGACTTGTGGGAAAAGCAAAGGTGTTACTAACAACATTATTGATGGTTCGGTTCTCCAGACCCCTGAAACTGAACATGTGTGTATGTGTATGTATGTAGGTATGTGCGTGCATGTATGTATGTATATATGCCTTGCTTATGCATACTTTTTTTCTTACTATTTATTAGTATTTTCTCTCCATTCTATGTCGATAATGCATACTGTGTATGTGGATCATCAACAAATTCTGCGAATTTGTACATTGTGTTGTGTGTTTTTTATTTTTATTTCTTTATAGTTTTTTTTTTTTATTTTCAGCTTTATTTTCTTCTCTTTATCTGTAACGCTGCAGTAACACGCAAATTTCCCCGTTGTGGGATCAATAAAGTTTTATCTTTATCTTTATCTTTAAATATGTATCAATCTGTATATTAATGGTAAATCTATAGTCTCTTGCTATTGCCCAGATTGCCTCATTTTAATTTACCATCCTCAAATTTCCCATAAACCCCTGGACCTTGTAGGAGGATGTGCTTCTTACCATACCTGCTTTAAACTGAAATGACGCTACTGGGCATGGCTTATATGGAAAGACTTGTAAGACCAAAACAAACAGAAGGATCCCCTTACAAAGCCAAAACATAAGGTTTCTTGGTACATTCCACCATATGACCTTTTTCACGGCAGCCGTATTACAATAAAATAGAAGCTAAACACAGGTAATGAGAGTTCAGAGTCAGGCTGCTGTGAGCAATGATGCACTTAATGGAACCATAATTAGTATAATTGCTAACACGTGTGTTTAATTAGTATTCGAGTCAAGATGGCGGCCCTAAAAAAAAGGTCTATTCCACCAAATTGGACAGTGCACTTACTCATGTTCCCGTCAAAACACCCGACAAGTGCACTAGGGAGTACACGTTCATGTTAATGAGACATAAACACGTGTCTGTCGAACATGCAGCTCATTGGCTCACAGCTGTTGCTATGGCATCCTCTACAGACGCTTCGGAGTGAGGCATTGTGGGATAGCCGTTGCACACAACAGCGATGTGGAAGATGCTTTGAACAGAAAAAGATCGGCTCGAGTTGAGAAGATTTAAAGTTATAAAGATGAAGGTCTGTACTAGCAGAGTAATCCATTCCCTCCACTTGGATTTCCAGGAGTTTATTCACGCGCGGCAGCTTTTAGCCTCTTGCTAACGGCAGCGTTAGTTAACCAGGCAGCTCCAGGAGACGAAGCTAACAGCTAAAGTCATGTTGACATGTTCAATAAAATAATGTCGGAAGAGCAATCACAGTCACGCGGTCATAACACGGCGTGTCTAAGTTGCATCCTCCATTCTATTATTTTTGCAGCTAAGATCATGTAGAGATGGCGTAACGTGTTAATCAACTCATGTGTCCGCTGTTCTGATCAAATCTGTGGACATTTAAGTCATTTCAGATACATCAAGGCCTTACGATCACAAGTCAGAGTTAGTCTTAGGATGAGTGAGAAGTGAGTGAGTTTTGTGTAATAACACACACAGCAGAGCTAGTCTCTGTATTCATATCACTGGACACCTGTTGCAGACCATTCTTTCATAGAGGAGCTGCCCTTGTGTTTTATACACAGACCCACCTGTGAAACATCTTCATCTTGATTTTCTTTATTTGATTAAACAGCATGAGTGTACTTTAAATTCTGTGAACATGCCTCAGTGTCAATAAAACCACATTGACAGAATGGGATGTTTTGTGTTCACAGAGTGTTTTCGTCCTCTCCGACAAAGCCTGGGCAGGATCTAACTTACTGTATCGGTGGCAGAAAACTCTTGGGAATTATATCGCTGTTGCTGGGTGAGTAAACTGTTGTTGTAGCCTCAAAAGCCCCATAGTATGCATTGTTGAACACTTTTTATGGGATTTATTCACCTAAAATCCTCTCAACTAGTTTGACATCTCTTCTCTCAGGCTTGTTTTATGTCTGCCTGTCTATTATGAAATGGTGTTGAAAGGGGATTGTAGGTTGTTGCTGTATAACTGTGATATCACAAATTTGTAGACATCCTGATGTGTCACTTTAGGTCACCCTTTCTAAATAGGGTTAGATACAATATATGTTGCAACATACATATCAGTAATCCAAAGCCATGCATCACAGAATTTATAACTTCTACTAATTCCCAATTGGACATTTAAAATAACTATAATAATAATTGAAACATGGGACAGTATTTATACACACTCAGAAATCCCTTATGTTTAAAAAGGTGGTAAAATCTCACTTTATACAATACGGGACCTTTTAAGAATATTCTATACATTTAAATCGGCACAGTATCTAAACCTTGAAGAATGAGCATTATATTTCCATTTATACAGACAGGATAACTCAGTGAAAATATTTGATCGACATGGACACAAGTGGACTGAGCTCAACCTCCCCGGGTAAGTGTAAGAAAATGTTTTGCCTCCAATTTTTTTTTTAATTAAAGGTTTATTTTGTTAATGTAGATGTTGCATGGACCTCTCATTTCCCCCTAGCCGCTGCGTGGGAATGGACTGGGATAAGGATGGGGACATTTTGGCGGTGATTGCTGCCAAATCCAGTTCCATCTTCCTCTGGGATGCCAGCGTGAATAAAACATCCCAGATAGACAGTGGCATGAGGTACGGCAAGCATTCATAACTCTAACAAGGAGAAGGAAGAATTTGGCACAGTTTTTACACTGAAATCAGATAAGTCAGATGATGAGTAAACACTTTTTGCGCTCTTGCTCTGTTTGTACCAGCAGAGATCAAATGTCCTTCATCCTGTGGTCAAAGACCAGCCCCCTGTTGGCAGTTGGGACCGTCAAAGGAAACCTGCTGATCTACAATCAGCAAACCTCACGCAAGATTCCTGTCCTGGGTAACACAGACACAACTCAGATACTAGTTTACGGTTTTGTAAATCTTAATTTTGTTATACTGTTGTTTTTCTCCTTTGCCGCTAGGTAAACACACCAAAAAGATCACCTGTGGGTGCTGGAGTACTCAGAACCTACTCGCTCTGGGGAGTGAGGACAACACACTGAGCATCAGCAATCATGAGGGGGACACCGTCAGGCAGGTAACGGCACATGTGGTTTTCTATGAAAATGTATAGTATTTATATCAGATTGAATGGCTATGTTGCAATTATCTAAGTGGATTTAAATGTTGCTAGGTCAGGTATATGCCTGAAGTTCTGGGTCCCTCACATTACTAACTCCAGGTCACATTTTTGCTTTTTGTTAGACGACACTACGTGGCGAACCTTCTGAAATTTGCTTTTCGGTGATGAAGACGGATGAAAGGTCATCGCAAGGAGAGAGCACTGTAAGTTTAAGGTGTTTTCATGTGACATGTTTCATTACACTCTTTCAACATATTTATGTATCGAAAATGAAAAAGCAGCACTTCCCCCTCCCTCAGTGGAAGCCCATTCTAAAACGAATGCAGAATGTGTGTGTGTGGTTTCTGTCTGTTCACATTTCTTTACCTACAGGTGAGCGTGTCTGTGGAAAAGAAAATTCTGATGCTCTTCGGTCTCAACGACCGTGAAAACCAGATAGAACTGTCCTTTCAGCGCCACTATGGAAACATTGTGTCTTACCGCTGGTATTAAACACACACATAGACCAGAGACATTGAATCACAGCAGCGAGGTATCAGCAGGACAATGAGTTCCCCTTTCTTCCTGTCACTTCCAGGTACGGGGATGGGTATATACTGATTGGTTTCTCCAACGGATACTTTGTGGTTATTTCCACCCACATCAGTGAGATAGGGCACGAGCTCTACCAGGGTCACAACCACAAAGACAGTCTCAACAGTGTGGCCATCTCACCAGCGTTAAATAAAGCTGCCTCCTGTGGGGACAACAGGTACATCAAACTTTTTAGGAGTTTAACCACTGCAGTTCCTTGTTGTTATATTTAGTAACCGTTAAAAATACGAGCCCCTTTGTGTTGTCTCGTTGCAGCATAAAGATCCACGAGCTGTCTGAGCTCAAAGACATCAGCAACGTAGTTCAGCTGGAGGATGAGACTAAAGGTGAGACATTTCCAGGTGCACTGAAAGGTCCATGTTGAATGCACCATCCACTTCCCCCCCCTCCTCATCCTCTCTGGTCCTGCAGGTCTGGACCAGCTGAGCTGGACAGATGATGGACAGCTGCTGGCGGTCTCCACACAGAAAGGGACGTTGCATGTCTTCCTGACCAAGCTGCCGATCCTGGGCGACAGCTTCGGTACCCGGGTAGCGTACCTCACCTCCCTGCTGGAGGTCACTGTGTCAAACCAGGTGGATGGGGTGAGAGCATGCACACACACGCACACACACACACACACACACACAAATTTTATGTTAGAGATAATGACAACAATGACACCTATAAATCAAGACATTTTCATTTTTTTCTTTGGGTTTCCAAATATGTTATGCATCAATTTTGTTGTGGACTGGATCTAATTTTTGGAGTTGGTCAAGAAGTGTCTTACAAAATTTTTTTTAAAAATGTCAATGTCTGAAAAACACTGTATAAAATGGTTGAAGCTCGATGTGTTTTGGACTATAGAAGCCAGATGCAGAACTTTCGAGATGCCATCATAACAGACGAAACTCAAAACTCAAATAATCCTTTCATTAATGGTAATAGATAAATAACCAAACCTAAAAATAATCTTATAGATGTTAAACTCTGCTGATGAAAGCCAAATGGCTCATCAACCCCTCTGTTGCCATGTGTGTTTTCCAGGAGAAGCCTGTGGCCATTCACGTGGAAGTGGAACCCACTTTTATTGCAGTGGGGCCGTACCACGTGGCTGTGGGAATGAACAACAGAGCTTGGTTCTATGCGTTGGTAGACCAGAAGCCTGGTGGGTGATGAGTCAACTCTTATACCATGTTGGGTGGTAAATGGCTGTGACTACACTACCTTATCTTTCAGGTTTTAACAAATTGAAGGACATTGAGTATTTGGGGACGATAGCCAGCATGCAGCTGAACTCTGACTACGCAGCAGCGCTGTTTGAAGGCAAAGTGCAGCTGCACATGGTACGACATCAGGATGTGTGGTGCTGTGTTCTTTTTCACTGACCAGTTTGCAATAAATGATTTTCTGTTTTTCTATAGCACAAACCG
Organism: Eupleurogrammus muticus; assembly: GCA_036785175.1. Lineage (NCBI taxonomy): Eukaryota > Metazoa > Chordata > Actinopteri > Scombriformes > Trichiuridae > Eupleurogrammus > Eupleurogrammus muticus. Next base: position 11,555,650 of record JAYKQN010000003.1, read on the forward strand.
TGTGTGTGTGTGTGTGTGTGTGTGTGTGTGTGTGTGTGTGTGTGTGTGTGTGTGTGTGTGTGTGTGTGTGTGTGTGTGTGTGTGTGGGTGTGTGTGTGTGTGTGTGTTGTAGATTGAAGGCAAAGACCAGGAGGAGAAGAAGCAAATGAGGTTGTTTCCAGATGACGACAGGAAAGGTCGAATCCTCTGCCACGCGCTCACAGCTGACTTTCTCTATTACGGCACTGACGTAAGGCTCAGCGCGTGACCTTATTGCCTGGAAAGCCTGATCTTTAATCATGAGGCTTTTTAATGCTAGTTTCTTTTCCTTTCAACACCAAACTCAAGTCTGTCATTTATGGAAAACACAACTGTTCCATCTCTTCTAAATCAACAGACAACATCTTTCCCTCTCACTTCTTTTGTGAATGTATGTGTCTCCGTCTCAGTTAGGGAATGTGGTGTGTGTCCTGGTGGAGGACTGGGAGACTGTGAGCAGCTACACCCACGCGGTGGGCGTGAGGAAGGTTTTCCCCGACCTGAACGGCACGCGGCTGGTCTTCATCGACGACAAGAACGGTGGCTTCCTACTCTCCCCTGCCAGTGTAAGTACAAAAGCATTACCCGGTGCAGCTGGAAATACAATGCAGTGTACTCTGAGATTTACATTAATTTGCATATTGATACCACCCAGTAATTAAGGACCCAGAGATGAAATATGATGTTGAGGAGATGCAATAAAAATTTTTACACATTTTGATAAGTCTATTTCCCTAATAGCAATAAGTGGAATTGAATGTGGTTCAGATATCAACATAAAAAAAGACAATAAGAATGAATAATAAATACACATATAGGGGTAAAAGAGAAGGAAATACAGTAATTTACAAAGATTCTATGTAGGTTGGGGAGACTATTTGCTGCATATATATAATATAGATTGTATTTAAAAGATATATAAAGATTGTATGTGTTTTATTTATATATATATATATATATATATATATATATATATATATATATATATATATATATATATATATATATATAAATTACCAATGCAGTTATGGTGAAACGCTTTATCCTCACAAGTCAAGTGTGTGTGTGTGTGTGTGTGTGTGTGTGTGTGTGTGTGTGTGTGTGTGTGTGCACACGTGTGTGTCCATCCAGGCAACACACTCCTGCATTGAGCTCCCCAACTTTTCTCCCACCATCACTGGAGTGCTGTGGGACAACTGGCACGCTGACAGAGGAGTGTTTGTGGCCTATGACGACGACAAGGTGTACACGTACGCCCTGCATAAAACCACCATATATGGTAGGGAGATGCACAAGTCTTGATAACTGGCAACCACATAATTCACTTCATATTTGTTAATTACTAACCTAACTAAATATATATGAAAAAAAAAATATATATATATAGATACCCACACGGAGAGATATAAAAAACTGACGTAACCCTAAAAGTCATAAAATAAGCCAGGAGTGCAAAGAAATGTTTGTGCATGTTTTGTTATTTAAGTGCATATTGTCTATTGGGGGGTGTCTCAGGTTTTGTTTATGAGAACAGTTTTAATTTTAATTTAATTCTAAAATATAAAAAGCGCTCTGAAAACACTCTTTCAGAAGGCGATAACAGGACTACTGGATTTCCCTGACCCCTGTTTGTCTACCCAGGTCCACGAGTGGTGTTGGTGGGGAGCACTGCTCTCCTCTTTTCCCAGAAGCCTCTGCTGTTGCACAACGGCGAGCTGACGTGCCAGACGGCGAGCGGCAAGACCAGCGATGTGGCCCTGAGCACACACTCCTTCCTCAAGAACTCGACCGGCACGGCGTCGGACTCCCAGCCTGAGCTCAGCAAGCAGCTGGCCCAGGCTCTCATGTTAAAGAGGTCAGCCGTGCTGGGAGAGTTCTGCCTGGGCTTCATCATGTTTCTAGATGTAGCAGTGACGTGGCTTTTTGCCTACGTTGGCACAAAATATGAGCAGTTGTACTGTAAAAGCATTTTGAACTGTTACAATGCTACATTTGCAAAATGATTTATATTCTTCATATAGAGGTTTTCTTTAAATATGATGACGGGCTTGATTGTAAAGAAGCTGACAAAGAAGCAAAAATCTTTTGTATTTCTTGATATATTTAACAGGATGCAGTGGAACTGAGCTGTCAGGGATTTACAATGATTTACTTGTTTCAAAACTGTGCAAAAAGTGTCTTTTACTAAGTTTCAAGCACCATTACTTTCATACACCTAATATATTTGCTCTCTTTATAGGACTATATAAAAAACACATTTGAGTTGATAAAAGACGTTGATTTCCTGTCCAGGTTCCATGAAGCCTGTGATCTTTGTGAGTCTGCAGGCAGCGACACATACTGGGCCGAGTTAGGCCAAGCCTGTCTGGTCCACATGGAGGTGGAGCTGGCCATCCAGGTGTACCGCATGAGCGGCGACGTGGGCATGGTGCTGTCCCTGCTGGGCATTCAGGTAGCACCCACCCACACAGGGGTTTATATGGCACACACCCCTTATAGCAGACACTATGTTAGACACAACTCTCTGTGTGTTCTCCCTCTTTCTGTTCTTTCCAGGGTATAGAGGACATGAATCTACTAGCGGGACATTTGGCCATGTTTCTGGGTGACTACAACCTGGCTCAGGACCACTATCTGTCCTCAAGCTGCCCCATCGCTGCCTTAGAGGTAACACACACAGCCTCAGGAGGAAACAGTGTGTGTTTGCTCTTAGGTTGTGTAATTCCTTACTTATTAGACTATCATCATGTGTGATTCTGAACTTAATGTTTAAATTCAAACTACTGTCTCTAGCACCCTCTTTGTGTGTATATGTGTCTATATATGTGTATTAGATGAGGAGAGACCTGCTGCAATGGGACAGTGCTCTCATGTTAGCGAAGAGGTTAGCAGAAGACCAGATTCCCTTTATTTCCAAAGAATATGCTGTCCACCTGGAGTTTATGTGAGTACACACATACACACAGAGGTTTTGTTGACATTGTTAATATTATTGAATATCAATATTCAATATAATGCACAATTAGAATTGTGTACATATGAATTAGTAGACCTGATCCAGCTACACCAGTTGTTCTCAAACTTTTTCACTTCTAGGACCTTTGAAGATGTATAATAAAAGAAAGTTGCCAAAATTATGGAGGAAACTGCCATGATCGAAAAATAAACTGACTCAATACATGATTCAATATGCCAGTGATAGCCCATATTTTTTACATTTTCAATTTAAATAATGATTGGAATCTTTTTATTTTTGTCTTTTATTCATTTTTGTGGTTATCCCCTGTATTTATTTACCCAAATGCATTTATCGCTGCATTTCTACCTCAATATATAATGGAAGATACAATTTTAAATTGAATAAATTCACATGCAAATGGAAAATTATAGGAAATAAGTGAATGGGGGAAAATAAATGAAGTCATTTATTTTTTTCAATCTTTCATACAAATGCTCCTACATTCTGTCAGTGTGCAGTTATGGAAGGGATTATAGTAAAAAAAAAAAAAATAATATTCCCCTTTATTTTTGGAACCCCTGATACCCCGTTAAGGACCCCTGGATCCCATTTTGAGACCAACTGATCTACACTATATCTAAACAACTTTTTCTTTTCTTTCAAGTGGAGACTATGTGAACGCGCTGGCACACTATGAGAAAGGCATGACCCACGACGATAAAGTAAGTGTGGTAAAATTATACTCCTCATAGCAACTATATATATATATAAGATAAGATAAGAGATAAGATAAAACTTTATTGATCCCACAACGGGGAAATTTGTGTGTTACTGCAGCGTTACAGATAAAGAAAAAGAAAAATAAAGTTGAAGAAGATAAAAAAAACTATAAAAAAATAAAAAAAACACACAACGCAATGTACAAATTCGCAGAATTTGTTAATCCGCATACACAGTATGCATTATCGTCAGAATGGAGAGAAAATGCTAATAAATAGTAAGAAAAAAAGTATGCATAAGCAAGGCATATATACATACATACATGGACGTACATACCTACATACATACACATACACACACATATATATATATAAATTTATTTATCACCAGGACAATTTTCTGTTTTCCATGAAAGGTCACACCAAAAATATATATATATATATATATATATATATATATATAAATATAGTCAAGACATTGGACACTGGATTGATTGTCGCTGCAAATGGCCCTCTATACACCTATATAGATATTGCAATAAAATGTAATGTAATTATAGAGTGTATTTCTGATTTATTTAATGTACAATCTTCATTAAAAAAACAGTGGTTTCCTAAAAAAAAAAAAGGATATTTCTATGTGACCCTAAACTTTTAAACAGTAGTGTATATTTATACAGTTTGTATATACTGTTTGAGTTGTGTAATGAATGGACATATGAGATTTATTTATGTATTAGGTAATTTTGCAAGTCAAGAAATTCACTTTTTGTAGTGAAACTGTTAACGTATAAAACTGAAAATATGTCGTTTGAAAGACTACATACATGACGTCCCAACTTCCCCTCTCCTGTACACAGTTCCAGGAGCACGACGAGGCGTGCCGGGGAGGCGTGGCCAGGATGTCCATCAGGATGGGCGACATTAGGAGGGGAGCCGCCCAGGCAACTCAGCACCCGAGCAGAGTCCTCAAGAAGGAATGTGGAGCCATACTGGAGAGCATGAAGGTAGAAGGCAGCCTTACTGTCTGATAGGGTAGAGGTAGAGAAACTAAGGTGTGTGTTCCATGCACAGCATTGTGATTATCTGAGCATCAACTAATCTTTGTCAGTGTTTTTCTTCTCTTTCTCAGCAATTCTCTGAAGCCGCTCAGCTCTATGAAAAAGGCCAGTACTATGACAAGGCTGCACTGGTTTACATTCGCTGCAAGAACTGGTGAGAAAACACACAGCGGCACTCACCTGCGAGTGTGTAGCTCTTCTTTTACGTGCATAACTTCACTTTGTGACTTCACCATCAGGGCGAAGGTGGGGGAGCTGCTCCCGCACGTGTCCTCCCCCAAGATCCACCTGCAGTACGCCAAGGCCAAGGAGGCGGACGGCAAGTAAGGGCCTGGTCTCCGTGTGCGTCAGCCTAGACAATCAGAGCTGATTTAATGAGAGCGTCTAATGTGCCTCAGGTATAAGGACGCAGCACGAGCCTATGAGAGCGCCAAGGACTGGGACAACGTGATCCGCGTGCTGCTCGACCACCTCAACAACCCAGAGGACGCCGTCCGCATCGTCAGGGAGACGCAGAGCATCGACGGAGCAAAGATGGTCGCCAGGTAAACACACACACTATGCAAATTGTCCTTATTTCGTCAGAAGTTAAACATAACAATTGCATGCAGAATGTAGACTGATGGGTTAAGGGGGAAAAGGTCATTAAAAAATCCCACAAAGGTGACTGACTTATATCCTGTTATATCCTGAGGTGACTCCTCCTGTTCTTGTCCTCATCACATTAGCAGAAACAGCCATTACAACTAGTGAGGACTAGTCAGGCCGAATGCTGCGAACTGAGGAAGCCACATGGTTAAGAGGCGTATTTCTTGACAAATACAATTCCAGTTGCCTATGATTCAATTTGAGAGAGCCAAGATTCAGGATTCTATTGCTCTCACGTAGTAACAGAAACACCATTACCCTCTGACAGAGAACAATGACCTGGATGACTGAGAATATCTGAAAACTTTCCTGAGTCTTGAATCTTTCACTGTGTTTCCCTACTGAGCTGTCGTGGTTTCACACACAGAGGGAATATGTGAACTTATACTTTTACTTTCTGATGCTTATCTAGTTGATTGAGCAACAAATTGCAACCGCTATTTGTTTACATTTGTGTGTGTGCAGGTTCTTCCTGCAGTTGAACGACTACAGCTCAGCCATCCACTTCCTGGTGCTGTCCCAGTGCAACGACGAGGCCTTCCAGCTGGCCCAGCAGCACGGGCAGATGGAGGTGTACGCAGACATCATCGGTCAGTGTGTGGGCATCGAGCAGCGACGCTCTTATGCAGAAATATTCTGACTTTTTTTTCATGCTATTTTACTAATGATTCAAATCTGTTTCCGCTGGGCCAGTGAGGCGGTCCATACATTTTCTCCAATACCTTTGCTTATTTCTCAAACAGAATTAACCTTCACAAAACAACATGGACAAACATCCAAACCGCTTGATGATTGTTCACAACATAATTGAATTTCTTATTGAAATCATAAATTCAAACTTTTACATGAAATGACACACACTTCATTCATGTTACTAGATGTTTGTTTTACCAACTATACATTCTCACCTTTAGTCTGCTTTGTCATAATAACAAAAAAGTGTAGAGATGTTTTTTTTCTTTTTTACCAAAGAGCTCAGAGCAACATATGCACAGCAGATATATTAGGGAGAGATATGAGCCTGCAGGCGAGACACAGTGTTGTTGCTGAATGATCTGAAAGTTTTGAGAATGTCATTTCTGTTTCAAGACATCAGTCAAACCAGTGGACAAAAAATTCAACTGTGTGTTGTTCAGGCTCGGAGGCGACGCAGGAGGACTACCAGAGCATCGCTCTCTACTTTGAGGCAGAGAAGAAACATCTGCAGGCTGGCAAGTTCTTTCAGAAGTGTGGGCAGTACAGTCGAGTAAGAGCCCTCAGCTGTTAAATCTCTGATTTACTCAATCACTCAGTTTTACACTAAGGTTTGTGTGAGTGCTCATTTGGCTAAAATGTCTTTTTCTTCTTCTCTTGCTGCCTGTCAGGCTCTGAAGCACTTCCTAAAATGTCCCAACACTGACGACAACCTTGCTGTCGAGATGGCTATTGAGACGGTGAGAGCTTGGAGTGTCCCAGGGTTCTACAACAAGAATAGATCACTCAGTTCAATGTGTGTGTGTGTGTGTGTGTGTGTGTGTGTGTGTGTGTGTGTGTGTGTGTGTGTGTGTGTGTTTCAGGTGGGCCAGGCCAAGGACACCTCTCTGACCAATCAGCTGATAGATTACCTGATGGGGGAGAGTGATGGTATGCCCAAGGTAATCAGTACAACTCTGAGCCAATGGCTATGAAAGATTTTCCTTTTTTTTCTTACTCACAATGATTTTAAAAGAGCTTAAGAAAATGTCTGAATTCCTTGCACCTTTTGTACTTTTCACCTGTTGTCATTTTAAACTGAATGGGTAGTTGATCCAATCTAGCATAGCAAACTATTTAGCAATGTCAATATTATAAAATAACAGCAATAATAAAGATGCTGGCTCAGTGAACAATGCACCTGGAGAAGGAAATAAATATTACATATTTTTATGAATATGTTTTGCCCTTGTGTTTGGGGAAAAAATAATATGCATGCAATCAGGTCGTGTTCCACTTAAATGCGAGAAGAGATGAGAGGACATGGTTGATGTGTCTGATTGAAAGGTTCACATGTTTATGCGTCACTTTTTATAATCAATCGACTTTTATTAAAAAAGCACAATTGATCAAATTGCTTCATATGTACAAATAAAATAAAGAATAAAAGAGCATTAAAATGCTGAATGTAAACAATAAGAAATAGAAAAGTGACAAAAATGTTTAGGGGCAGTGAAGGATTGGTCGATAAATTTTGGTGTACAGTGAACTGCAATAGTGCAGACGTATGGAAATAAAGACATCGATGATGTTTCTAGGTTTTTGAACGAGAGGAATGGCTTGAATATTTAAAAAAAAAAAATGTATTTGAAAAATAACTGATGTGGAAATGTGCCTTCACGTTTTACCCCCTGCTTTAATCCACATAACTCTGGCCCTGAGTGACAGTGAGACCAGCTGTTGTGTGAACTGTGGTGAAGTTGACCCCTCTCCCCTCCCTCCTCTCAGGACGCCAAGTACCTGTTCCGTCTGTACATGGCGCTGCAGCAGTACCGGGAGGCCGCTCGCACCGCCATCATCATCGCCAGAGAGGAGCAGTGTGCAGGTAGGGACATTAACCCAGCTACAGCCTCATCACACTACATGTGCAGGATCACTTCAGTCGTCTTTTTTTCTGGATTTCTCTCCCAGGAAACTACCGTAACGCCCATGACGTGCTGTTCAACATGTACCGGGAACTGCAGACCCAGAAGATAAAGATCCCTGCGGAGATGGCCACCAACCTGATGATCCTCCACTCCTACCTGCTGGTCAAGGTGGGCACAGCTGTCAATCACCTGCTTCTGTTCTGTACTCACATCGATAAGGGAATTACACCTCTGAACTCCTGCCATGAATACATTATTGCAATCATCATGATGTGGTCTTTCTTTAGAAACTCTGATATCTGAGTCTTGTACACTTGAATTAATGTGTATGTGTGTTAATCAGATAAATAGAGAACCACAATGATTTAGGATTCATACTTGTCTGTCTGAATCATGATGGATGGCTGAAAAACAAATTGGATACCTCACATCAAAAAGAAAATTCAGATAGAATCCTGTTATTTTTTTTCATTGTTTACATTTATTAGTAAAACTCTTGAGTTGCCTCTTAAATATTATTTTTCTTGTAAACACACAAATGCTTTATCATGATTTGCTGATTTTGTTTGTTCTCCACATTACATGGTGATGTAGATCCATGTGAAGAGAGGAGACCACCTGAAAGGGGCACGCATGCTCATCCGTGTCAGCAACAACATCAGCAGGTTCCCTTCACGTGAGTCAACAGAGAGAATTATTCATTTTTCCAATGCAAGTCTAATATTGAAATGCGCACGAAATGCGAATCTCATGCATTCTGTGCAGATGTTGTTCCCATCCTGACATCGGCAGTCATCGAATGCCACCGGGCCGGGCTGAAGAACTCGGCCTTTAGCTTCGCCGCCATGCTGATGAGACCAGAGTACCGCAACGAGATCGACGCCAAGTACAGGAAGAAGATCGAGGCTATGGTTCGGTGAGTGATGAGCACGTTCGCACATTTAAATCAATCCTATTTCACATACACATTTCTCATCTGTCACAATATCCTCCTCACTTGTCCTCTACACAGATCTCCGTTTTAAATTCTATTTTTTAATTAAAATTTGAATCTTGATGCTTTTAATGTTTTATGTAAAGCACGTTAAATTGCCTTGAAATGTGCTCTACATGAACCTGCCTTGCCTCACATGTCCCTGTGCATCACAGGCGACCTGATACATCCGAGCTGGAGGAGGAAACTACTCCGTGTCCGTTCTGTGGATTCCAGCTCCCGCAAAACGAGCTGCTGTGCATCTCCTGCAAGAACAACCTGCCCTACTGCATCGCCACGGTACGCGCACCACACGACGCTCGCTGGATGTAGTTCTGAAAAACAGAACATTTATGGTGTTTTATCACATTAGTCTTGGGTCTTTCTTTCCGTTTTCGTTTTCTCAGGGTCGTCATATGCTGAAAGAAGACTGGTCGGCGTGTCCTCACTGCGAGTTTCCTGCTCTCTACTCACAGTTCGTTCTGTAAGTGGCAACACCAGATATAGTTGCTTTTCATGTAGCTTCAGTTTTCCATGTGTAGAAAATTTATATTAAATTATTCTCAAGTTATAGATTTTAATTTTAACCAAGATGACCAAATTTAGCCACAGTAAACCAAAGCTGCTACTTCCTAAAGTTTGCTGAAATAAATAGAACGCGAGTTACAAACAAAACCTTTTTCCTTCACCTTCACTGTGTCTATCAGAACCCTTCACTTAATGCAAGTGTTTTTGGTCCCACACACACATTATTATAATAATACACTATAGTTGGCGCTATAATATATAAAGGTTTTGACACTTAATACAGAAAGTGTTTTTTTTTCCATTAAATCAGACAGAATCAGCTGCGCATTGTTAGATGAGAAGATCAGTGCTTAGCAGGACGTTAATAAACCTCAGACAAGTCAACACTTCGAGTAGAAGCATCAAACTCCATCTAACAATTTATCATTTTTGCACAAAGCTTTCGTGTTAAACAAGAGGCAATTGTTTGTTTGTTTTCCTTCTTCCTCCTGGCTCCAGCTTTATATTTAATATACAAATAATGGTTTCAAATCCACAAATCGATGGTGAACTGTGTGTTGCAGGCTACTGGAGACGGAGGCCGTGTGTCCCATGTGCAGCGAGACTCTAACTGTGCAACAGCTGAAGAAGATCTCTGACTGCGGCACATACCTGCAGAGCCAGGAGCTGGATCAGTAAAGGCAAAATAAGGCTAGGTCAACCTCTACGTCCAGACTGTGTGTGTGGTCAATGTGTGACAATGTCACAGCCAGGTGTAGCGCTGCATTCCACAGAATGTTAAAAGGTCTGATAATGGGGCCAACACAACTCGTTTGTGAGTCTGTCTACTTTAAACATTCTTGTTCACTATAATATCAACAGACCAAACGCGTTATTGGGAGATCAGTGGCCGTAGTTCAAGCCGTTACTCAATTGTCACATGTTTTTTTTTTCTTTTGCAAATTTTATATTACTGTATTGCTTTACTGTTAAGGATCATATAGCAGCCCGACCTAGTTTAATGGTGTTAAAGCCAACTATAACCTACATTACATTTCCATTCTTTATCATTTTAATAATTCACTTTAGATTTGTTTTATCTTTTGGGAAAAAAAGACGCATCACTAGTCATGAAATGTCACATACATGTTTTAGATGTTGACACATTTGCCAGAAGAACTACATGGTGTCACCTTCTTGGGGTATTTCATCCTCTGAAATATTTTTACTTTAGATTTCCTGAAAAATGTCACACCAACTAAAATTAATGTTTCTCATTTGCCTTGGATAACCTCTTCCTGATAACTTTATCTGACTCTTCTTTGTGATTGGGTCTGACTCTCCTCAACAGGCTCATGCAATGTGCCTCGCTGGATTTGCTGTGTCCCATGTTTGCCCCAATTAATTCTGGGGGAAAAAGTCCAACATTGGCTGGCATTTGTTCACTTAGTCACCAACAGACAGAAGGAACTGTATCATCTGTGTAAATGTTTTAAGATTTTCTACTTTTTAAATAAGCCCACATATATAGTATTGTACATTTTGATGGAATATATAGACTTAGTTTCGTCTAATAAAAATATTACCACTTGTTCCTTGTCTCTCTTTTTTTTTTTAGACAACTTTTTTTTAACAATATTCACTTGTCATATTTTGAATTATTTGCTTGTTTATTGATGAGACCCTTGTTTTTACACAAATGAAACCACCTTAGTACTTATTTATTGTTCTTTCTTAGCACCTGTGTTGATGGCAGGACGCTTAATAGGATGTAACTTCATCATTCACATCAATGGTGTAGTTTGGCATCTTGCAAAAGGACACTTTAACATGCAGACAGAATACATGCAGAAGTAAGTGGTATTATCATTGTAAGCAGTACAGCATCATTGTAAGGTTTGAGTCTGCTGCCGTTAGAATGTTTAAGTTTGAGGCACCAATGAGTGAGTATAACCTCAGTGTCTTCTACCTATTTTGGACTTGCTGTGTTGACTAGTTGGAATTTCCACTCTATACTCTACTATTGAGCACATTTATACACATTGCAATCTGCGTTTGTGGTCTATTTTTTATGTGTCTCATATATGATAAATTACCAAATCATAGCCCTGTTTGAGACCAGTCAATAACAGACTGGAGATTAATTCCTTCCAAAATATAACAAACTCAAATTCTTTTAATAAACCAGGATGACTACTGCATAATTACATTTTTTATTACCAAGATTACATTAGTGTAGATAAACATGTGATGGCTACTTCACCTCCACATGTACAGCAAAGTTTGAATTTCATGTACTTTTTAATTTTTTCGCTGTACCAGAGCAATGGCGGTTGACGATGCATCGATATTATCACAAAGGGAGTTCTTTAACGTTATTTGATGACCACAATGATGCAGTCTGGACCAAGGAACAGGGTTTATCAAAATATACACCTGCACCCGGCGTTTAAGGGGAACCCGGACGTTAAGTGACTGTAAATATGTGGTAGGATTTCTCTTAATATGGAAAAGAAAAAAGAAACAAAAATCAGACACACTCCCGAGAGTCATATTTCTCTATTCATTTTTACAAAATTTCAATTTACATGGAAAATGGTCACCGGTGCTGACTGTAGAGCAAAAGCACAAGTATTCCTGGATTTTAGTTGTAGCAAAAAAGGTCACATTATTTACACCTGGACCACAAACAGACGCCTGAAGAAACGTAACAGTCCTGTCGTGTCATATGTGTTACTACTGTACAGACATGATAACAGATGAGGGTCATCTGCTCTGTGTTGAGAATGCAATGTTACAGGGAGTAAAAAGAACAGGAAATACCGTGATTTCTCAGACAGCATGGTTGGAGACAGATGAGTTACCTGCAGAGTTTAAGACCAGCAGCACTAGTTGCTGATGCCAAGTGCAGAACAATCGAGGCCAAGTGCAGAGAAACATACTGAAGTCAGTCGGGTCAGGCATCATTTCTTAGCTTTGCCTTTCCCTTTGCCTTTGCCTTTCCCCTTCCCAGAATCATCCTTCTTTTCTTTCTTTGTCTCCTTCGTGGCTTTAGCCTTCTTTTGCTGCAGGAAAGAAAAAAGTGACATGAGACACAAACAGCTGCTGCTAATTGTAACCCAAAGAAAAACAATGGGTTCAGACGCTGCGGTCACATGATGAATGCTCACTTTGATCATGGCATCGGCTTTGAGGCCGTTGCCCTCGTCATCAGATTCCTGGGATTCTATTTCCATGTCCTCCCCTTCCAGCTCCATGTCTCCGCTACCACCACCACCACCACCACGACCCTTCTTTACCGTTTGCAGGGAGTAAGGCGTCAGGTGAACCTCTTTGTTGTACGCCCGCGTGAAAGCTGCCTTCACCTGGAAGGACACAAACATCAAACCGTGTGTTGTAGAGCTGCTTGATCATGCCTGAATTCATAATCACTATTACTTTATTCAAAATATAAATTACAATTATTCAATATAACCTGTCAATTTATGTGCAACCCCAAATTTATTTCATGAACTTGAGAAATCGTCCGGAAAATCTTATCATTTAACAACGCTGCACAATCGGTTGCTCATAAAGACAATACCTGTTGTAGCTTGCGAAGTCATGCAGCCTATTGTGTTACAAAAACTCACCAGTAGGTGCAAGATGAAATTAAGGCTATCATCTTCCAATTCTTCTTTAATAATGACGGACATGTGTAACGCTTCCATTATTTGTCTGTGTAACACTATCATACCAACCAAAATTGTGAAGTTGGGTTACAAAACGTTGTTCAAAAGGTCAAAAAGGGACACCGCATCTTGGTTTACATTCATATTAACTAAATATATTCCTTAAATGAAAATGTTTGTGTGTGCGTGTGTGTGTAACATGTTGGGACACAGAAGCTGGTAGAGTAAATGTAAAGGTAGGCTTAAATAAAGAATAACTAGTATCACTTATGTGAAGTAAAATAAATGGTGGCTACTACGAAAAGAAAAGCGGACAATCTGTTACCAAGCCCTTACTGTCCTCATCAATGTTTCTGGTTCTATTTTGAGCCCCTCCCACTGACCTTAGAGTCCAGTTTAGAATAAGGGTCGGGCTGCCCGCCCCACGTGCTGATCTCCATGATGCAGTCCACGTCCTCCTTGATGAGCTGGTAGTCGTCCAGCAGCTGCACAGCTTGTCCCGCCCCCTCTGCTCCGTGCTTCTGGAGCGGTGCGAGCAGCGCCTGCCGCAGGTAGTGGAGGTAGTCCAGGTTCACGGCCTGTCTGCTGCTCAACGTCCTGCAGGAGCCAGACAAATGGAATGCTTTTAGTAATACTTTGGGTTAATAAATATAAACCAAAATGGTGGTGCAGGTTTTACTTACTTTAAAGCCATATGTGAGGCCAGATCCTGGACTATGCGGGAATGTTTGCCTGTGGAGGAGTTCTTGCCGAGCCAGCTTGGGAAAGTAGGGAACTGACTCATGTAGCCCCTCATGAGCTCTCCTGGTAACACACTGGCATATATGGCCTAGGAACAGACACAGCGATGAATCTATGGGGTGTTAACACTTGGACTAATTTCCCTATTACCAACCTCACTCTGCATTATATTCACATTTTACTAGAAGTACAGAAGGATAACACAGGCTGTAGTTTGCATGATTGAAAACAAATGTGTTAATCTGCTTTAAGAAAAACATGAATAAAACGTATCAAATTTATGTTTATGTATGTGTGTGTTACCTGGGTGGGCAGCAGTGACCAGTTCTGCCCAGAGCGGATCCGTCTGTCCACCAGGTCTCCATCACAGATGGAGTCAGCCGTCTTACTGAGCAGCACCAGGTGGGACTTCAGATTAGCACTGATAAAAAAAAGGAGAAAAATAGCATCAGCAGGAACATTAAAGGTCTAGTTTGATTTGGGGAATATCCTAATTCCTGCGAAGAATTAAATGAGAAGATTGCTGTTACTATTGTGTCTGTGTGTTAATGGAGCTGGAGCCAAGAGGCACTTTCCTTAGTTTAGCCTACAAAAACAGAAAGAAACCAGTTGAAAGTGCTGGCCTGCCTCACCCTGCAGCAGCCGGTCGAACATGCACGTAGTTCTCCTGGACGAAGAGCGGCGCTAGCGAGTAGTCGTGGAAGAAGAGGTCGGACTTGTCGATGAGGCTCATGTGGGAGTCCTCTCCCTTAACGAACACCTTCCTGCAGACGTCAAACGGCCCCAGCTTCATGTCCTTGCGGGCGCTGGCCGCGTCAGACTTGCACTGGTCATACGTCATCACCTTGTCTTTGGCTGACCACATGCTGAGGTTGTGGATCACCTGCAGAGCAGTCAGCAGAGTGTGAGACAAAACCAGCAACCTAAAACACCTCTCGAGTAAGTATGAATCAACTTCTATGCGTTGTCTTCTTCACCTGTCGGACATCTTGATTGGCGGCCAGGATAATTTCGTTGAGAGCTGGAGGTGGGATCTTGATTCCCTCCTTGAAAGCGATGGACATCATGGCTCCCTGAAAACGACAAGTGAGGTAGAAGGAAACGTGATCATGTAAGAACCAGTATTTTCCCCCCAAAATATTGTTAGTTACCATTTAAATTTTAAAAAAGTTCAACTTGAAAAAAGATCAACAGCCTGCATTTCTACCGCAGAAAACACTTTGCAGAGAGATTCCGCTTGTTATTAAACACCTGATCTCAAGTGTCTCTTATTAATGAGTGTCCTCACACTTCATTAAGCCTGCAACCAGTCAGTGTTTCTTTGTCTGTGTGTGTGTGTGTGTCTGTGTATAAGCACCTTAATCTGTTCCACTCGCGGCCTCTGGAAGCGCAGGTCAAAGCAGTAATTAGCTAATGACCGGATCTTCATGTGGTTACGATCATTGCACATGCAGATGATGGGAATCTTGGAATTCTTGATCAGGCCGATCATCTCCTACAAAGGCAAAGGTCAGGGGTCAATATTAATAATATTAATGAGAAAGAAAATGTGATGACCCACTGATTATAAAGAACAAATTGAAGATCTCGCTTTTAAAGAGTCTGTCAAAGAAATAACAGAAATGTTCATCAACCTGAATTCCTCCACGATCCTCATTGCCAGCCATGCCATCAACCTCGTCCATGATCAGCACGTGTTTGCTGCTCACTGTCTGCGACGTTCCTACAAAAAAATCAACAAGTAAAACATTATTGCGCTGCATCACATGGAATCATTGCACAGGAGTGATGTTATGTCAAATGTATCACAAAAAAATGCTTACATCGAAAAAAAAATATTTTTTCAGAAAAACAAGAAAATTCTAAGTTGTAGCCAATGAAATATCTTAGCTCTAATTAATAACATGAAAAACATTGAGACATAATATTAATTGATAACTTAGAAATTGAGTTGTGTTAGCCAAACGTGTCTTTACTACTAACAAGGAAAAAGCTTTTCATTGTTTGTATATCAATGCTATAATTGAAATTACCAAATAATATCCTGGGTGTTTATTTGTTTAATCACTTAACAGATCAGGTGTTTATTTGAGACCAGGCAGCAATTTGGGACCGGTGATTAATTCAATTATGACAAAAACCTTGCTCAGCCATTCTGGAAGAATAAGGTAATTAAGTCAATTTCTTTTATTAAGCCAGTATGACTGCTGTATAATTTACATTTTTCAAAAGTAAGATTAAAGTATTGTAGTATCGTATTGTAACATATTAGACAGCTTCTCAAAGTTTTCCTCTGCTTTTTTTACAACAGAAAGATTGAGTGTCATGTCATTTTTCCCTGCTGCATTGGAGCCATGCCGATTGACAATTAAGCAATACTACCCATCATAATGAAGCAGTGACGACAGAGGTGCTTTAATAAAAAAATAAATTAAAAAAACAGCAACACGTCATGTCTTCTTCCTTGTTTTTTTATGAATTAGAATTGATATTTATCAAATCATACACCTGCACCCAGCAATTAAAGCGGGCTCAGTGTTTAATTAAAACTCTGCTATTGTTTGGTAATATACAGTAATATAAGAGTGGTCACCTTTGTAGAAGTTCTCAATGCTGGTGTTGTTGAGTGATTCTGCGACAACTTCCTTCAGGCTTCGTTTGCTGCGAGTACAGCTGGCGTTCATCTCCACGTAGCTGAAGCCCAACTCCTACAGAGAAGATTCCAAATGGGGAAAAAAGGGTGAACATGTTTTAAGATCAAGACTTATTTTGTCCCAGCTGAGAGTAAATGTATGCAGCAAGAAAATAATCTAAATATAAAATAAAAACATTCATCTTGTGCCTTAATGTACATTTTGTGTTTATGTTGGTTTCATTGCATTTGAAAGTGGGTTTTTATTATGTCAAATGGTGCAACTGAAAAAGAATGATACATCTAAATATAAGACTAGTTGATGACCTCTTTTAAGAGATTTAAACTCTTTGGTACCAAGTTTTTAGGGCTACACAACATGACATTCGTAACATTGTCTCATATAATAATACGAATACAGAGACAATACGAAGCACCAATCTGTGGGTGGTTTCACACTGACCTCACAGACCAGGGCAGCTGTGGTGGTCTTCCCCACTCCTGGAGGTCCAGAGAGCAGAGCAGCTTTGTAGCTGGATCCATCGTCTTTCCCTCCGAACTTAGCAAACTTTGCTGCTGTATAGAGACAAGCAGTAGAAGAGACTTCAACACACATCCGATTCAAAGATATAAATTCACTAGGACAAAATAAATATTTGTTTTTTCCTCAGAATCATGTTCACACACCACATACAGCTAAGCTGTCCAGTTACCTGCAGGCTTGGAACCGCCCACGCCGTGGTGTTTGTGCCAGTTCTGCAGCCAGCGGACCAGCTTATTGGCACAGCTCTGGTCCCCTTGCTGGCCAATCACAGCCTTCAGCGAGCACGGCCGGTACTTGTCCACCCACAGCAGACTGGCGCCCTCCCCGGTCACTGATGACGATGACGGCTTTGGAGATGAAGATGTGGAAGAAGAAAGGCCCAGGTCGCGTCGGGCCGTGTGCCCCGAGCCTCTTCCAGGGGGGGTAGCAGCATGTGCCGCCCTGGCACCGTGCCCCTGCGCGAGGCCGGTCTTTGACGGACTGGGTGTGTGCGGGGACCTGGAGTTACCCTTGGAGGGAGAGATCTTCTGGCTTTTGGGGGTACTCCTTGAGGTCTGGCTGGGGGGTGTCTTGGTCTTTGAGGCTTTGCTCTAAATGATAGAAAAAACATTAGAAAACAAGATCACTATACATCAACCTGACATGAATGATAGACGTGAAGCAAACCTTTGACATGTGAATTTTAGAAATGCCTTTATAAACATCCATCCATCCATTGTCTATCCCGCTTATTCCCTTTCGGGGTCGCAGGGGTCTGCTGGAGCCTATCCCAGCGCGTTAAGGCGAGAGGCAGGGATACACCCCAGATGGTCGCCAGCCAATCGTGGGGCACACACACCATTCACACACCATTCACTCTCACACTCACACCTATGGGCAATTTAGAGTTTACCAATTAACCTGAGCATGTTTTTTGTATTGTGGGAGGAAACCGGAGTACCCGGTGAAAACCCACGCAGACACGGGGAGAACATGCAAACTCCACACAGAAAGGCCCCAGACCCAGGCCCAAGGCGGTCTTGAACCTGCGACCTTCTTGCTGTGAGGCAACAGTGCTACCCACCGCACCACCGTGTCGCCCGCCTTTATAAACATCTTAAAGTTATTTCCACAGATACTTGAGTGCTGACCTCAGCCTCCGCAGCGATCTCATACTTGGACTTCTTTCCTGGTTTGGTTCTGATCAGCTCCAGGAGTCCATCCTCATC
The DNA here is from genome assembly GCA_036785175.1 of Eupleurogrammus muticus. Classification (NCBI taxonomy): domain Eukaryota; kingdom Metazoa; phylum Chordata; class Actinopteri; order Scombriformes; family Trichiuridae; genus Eupleurogrammus; species Eupleurogrammus muticus. The sequence continues at coordinate 11,573,931 of JAYKQN010000003.1, forward strand.
AAGGATCTTGGTGCCTAAACTCTCCGCCTGAGCAGTGCAAGCAAAGAGAATAAAGACAACTGATAGGAATAGACACCAGGTTATGGTACAGTAAAAATGTAGGAAAGGAAAACACATTAGGACTTGAGGCAATTATGTCAAATGAATCAAAACATGCTGCAGTTTGATGGCTGGTAAAATAAATATGTATATTGTAACTTAATACATTAAAGTGTAGAATCCACGATTCTGATTCAGAGTAAATGTCCTAGCTGCATCCGGGTCAATATGTACATTTTCCTGCTTCAGACCCATCTCAAACACAGCTGACTATTCATGTTGGGCACATAGTGACATGATCAGTATGTGTTATGTACGGTCTTAAAGAGACTCAGTTATTGAATCATGCTGGTTTATAATAATATATATATATATATATATATATATATATAAAAGATCAAGACCCGCCTTGGGCCTGGGTCTGGGGCCTTTCTGTGTGGAGTTTGCATGTTCTCCCCGTGTCTGCGTGGGTTTTCACCGGGTACTCCGGTTTCCTCCCACAATACAAAAAACATGCTCAGGTTAATTGGTAAACTCTAAATTGCCCATAGGTGTGAGTGTGAGAGTGAATGGTGTGTGAATGGTGTGTGTGCCCCACGATTGGCTGGCGACCATCTGGGGTGTATCCCCCTGCCTCTCGCCCATAAAGTGCGCTGGGATAGGCTCCAGCAGACCCCTGCGACCCCGAAAGGGAATAAGCGGGATAGACAATGGATGGATGGATGGATGGATATATAAAAGAACATTCATGTATTTCTGTGAATATCAGACCGGCCATTAGAAACGAACGCAGCATTCCTTATTATTCAACATGTGGATCTACTTCATCAGGTAATAATGGCATAAATCTTGTGAGATGAGTGAGACTATAATGACAAACTTGGTTAGACTTGACAGTAATGTTACAATTACAATGAAATTGCTTTCAAAGACTAAAAACAAAATTACTTCTTCCGACACAAGACTAGTATCTGAAAAATAGTTGACAAAAAAAGTCCTGGCAGTAGCAACAGTCTTCCTCCAGAATCCTGTACTCTACCTCTAGGGCTCATTTGTTTTCCTAGAATAAAAATGTATTCTAATCACGCCATTCAATCACAATCACACACTTTTTTCTTTAGGAAATGCTTCTCTTGGTGTGAATCTTTAAGTCTAGTTTGTAAACAGACGTCAGTCACCTTCTCCATCTTTGAGACTCCGCTGTCTCGGCCCTGCACCAGGTACGTGGTCTTCTTGCTGATGTTGCCTGTCACTTTTCCTCCATAGCGCTCGATGAGGGATTTGGCATCATCCCGCTCCATTGACTCCAGGACGCCGGTCACCACAAACACGCAGCCCTCCAAACAGTTCTCTGCTCCCTGGAACACACAAACACAGCACAGTATTCAGCAGGTGACTGAGAACACAACAAAGTAGAGCGAGTCTTCAGGAAGGTGCTGGTGCTACCTTTGGGATTTCCTTGGAGCCCAGAGCTCGTGGTCCGTCTCTGTTGAGGAAGTTCCTGTAAGCTGAGGAGTTGAACTTCTTCTTCTCCTCGTCGTTGGGACTCGTGCTTGTGCTCTGCTCAGATTGAGAGAAAGAGGAGGACGTTGAGTCCACTGGGACTTGAATTTGATGCATTACAGATAGATTATTTGCCCAAACTGCACCTCTGGTTTCTTGGGGGAGGTCTTAAGTGCGGTGGGCGTGGTTCCCGCCTTGGGTGTGAACTTTTTGTCTGAGCTTGTCGAAGCGAGGGGCTCCTTTTTAGGAGTGACTTTAGTTTTCGCAGGTGAAACGGGCGCTTTGCTCTTTGCCCCTTCGTCGTTCTCGTCACTCTTTTTCTTCATCATGGCCAGTTTAGTGCTGGCTTTGACAGGGGCGGGGCTCTTCTTAGGAGATGGACTGATCACGTCCTCCGTCACGCTGCTCCGTCGCTTGGTCTTTGACGGGCTGCTCCCGCTGCCAACAGCAGAGCCTGAGCTGGTCTTCTTCTGAACTGTGGTATGTTCTGGTTTTTCATTAGAGCCTTTACGAGCCTGGACGAGAACACACACACAAAACTAGATATAATAAGCATTGACATTTAAATGACATGAGACTTTATATTGTAGTTTTGTCATCACCTTCTTCGCCTGAGGCTCCTCATCCAGCATGGCCAATGTTCTGGCAAACTCTTCATCTTCGTGGACCTGCTTTTCCAGCTGATTGAAGCCAGAAAGAGAAAAACCAAAATGTGAGAAATGAAAAGCAAATGGCTAAATGATAAATAGCATCAGTATGAGGAGGTTTTACCTGAACATTAAACTTTGCCACATTTTCTGTTTTGATCCTAGGATTTTTTACATTCATCATCAATCATTATTTAGAAACTATGAAAAGAGCTCAGGAAACAAAGCGAAAGTCCAGAACTTTTGCTCTGCGCCTTTTTTCCCCTTCATCGAATAACCGACAGATTAGTTTCTTAAATTTAATGTTTTGTTTATAGAATGTTAAAAATGTTCCCTTTTTATCACTCAAACTTATTCAAGTTGCTTGCTTAACATACTTAGAAAAACAGATGACCACCATATTAAAGCTATGATTAATCAATTAATTGACAACTATATAAAAGTCTCATATCATAAAGTGAGATTTTGATTGCTTTTTGATTATAAGGGGGGTGTAAAAAATATTGTGCTATACTTCAAAGCACATAATCTCCAAAGAAATTCCAAACAGCATAAATTCAGAAATTGTGCTCTAAAATGAGCTGTCAGTCATTCAAATCAGCCAATCAGAGGAGATGCTCATTGATGATAATAATGAGACAGATATGTCTGCACAATTTGTTGTTTCTAAAGTTATAGTTATAAAATTATACTGAGATGACTTTTGGTGCTAAAACTATGAAGGAAAAAAATGCCAAAATTATCCGGTTCCAGATTCTAAATAACACAAATTTTTTCTAGTAACAACTAATTGAGAAAACAAGTGATTAATCGATAGTGAAATATGAGTTGTAAGCCTAAATCATATGTAAAACTATGAGCATAAAATGCTCACAAAAATGTTTCCTAATTTTACTTGATCACCAAAACAACTGACAAAGTGATTAATGAACTATAAAGGTTACCAGCTCACCTCCATGTCCTCGTCCATCTGCAGCTGTCGGGCGATTTGTTCATCACTGAAATCATCTGCGTCCTGAGTTGGCTGAAGAGAAGAAGAGATTTGTCAATGTGTTGTGAAATGATTCTTGTTTTTTTGTTTATTTGGCAGGGATGATACATACAATATTGCCACAAAGAGAAATTATGCATATAAGACGTTTAGCTTCAGCTAATTTGTCTTTGTCCCTGGTCAGGCATTAAAAATACAATGAGATAATAAATGCACTCAGAAAAATGCAATGACACAGATACATTGAATAATCCAATAGTTGCAGTTGTCAGCTACTGATAAAGACATGAGCTGAATTTATCATTAAACATTAGTAAAGTGCTGTTTTGTATGTTAACAATGACTTGTAAAAGATAAAGATCACACTTCTGCTGCTGCTCGAGCCAGTATTTAACTTTCAGACTAAACCTGTCAGCAGTTTAATGGCTGACACTCAGAAAGCTGTGACCTTGATGGTTTGGGTGAAAAAGCAGAAAGTGAGACAATTAAGAGATTGAATATGTGTAATGAAAGGAGGAATTCTCTGTCAATACTCACTGCCTTCCTCTTGGTGCTGGCCACCAGTTTCTTCTCTGAGCGCTGGACGCTGCCGCCGCCAAAGTAGTCAAACACCGAGGTGGGGGTGAGTTTGGGCTGAGCAGGCGGGGCAGACTTCGGCGTGGCCGGCACAGAGGGAGACTTCACTGCAGGTTTTCCCTGAGCGGAGGAGGGCTTCACGGGAGACTTTGCCGCCTCTTTGAAGCCGTGACGTGCACCGTCTGCATTGGATTTTGCCGGTTTTGACGTGCCGTTCTGCTTGGACTTGGAGGCTTTCTTCAAGGACTGGAAGTTGTTGTCACTTTCTGAGTCTATAAACAAAAAACAAATATCAAAATACAGCTTTTTAGTAAGAAAACCTAAATCTTCATCTTAGAGTGGCACCCACTTTTAGTTACCAATACCTACAACAGTAATACTGGGGTGCATATCTGTGATACTAAAAAACACTCATACAAAAGAGTTAAAAAGAAAATAAAATAAAAAAGAATTGATGTGGATGTATAACTGATCCGCTGTATGTATTGCTAGTTTTAGTCACTTCTTCTTCTTCAAATCTGAAATAAGTATTTGTCATTGGAGGAGTCATTTTCTTATGGTAAACTCAGAATATGTAAGAAAGGTTTGCTTTGAGGCGTTCACACTGTTCCCAATATACACGTAGATGAATTGGTATAGAAAAAAATTGTTTCTGTTTATGTAAACCCCCTATAGAGTCTATAGAGGTGGGTTTTTTTTGCACCAGATGCATCAATAAATAACAAAATATCATCCCTCTGCTTGTTTGAGAGCTTTCTTTGGTTTCCTCAATAAAGTGACAAACCTGTAGGAATCTATAGAAGTTATTATTTGGATCAAATTGTCTCTTCAGGTTTTGAAAATATTTCATTGACCCGTTACACAAAAAAGTACAATATCCATGAGTTTTCCAACCCTTAAATCTTGCATCCAAATTGTTGTCAATCTGCATCAAGTGCACACCCTCTCAAAACTTGTTTAGTCTCTTTCAAATGATTTTATTTCATCATCCTAAATTTACAGTTTAAGCAGGAAACCAGTCCAGGGGTTTCCTAGATCACTTATTATAAACTTATTCATCAACTCCGTTTACCCTGTTGCTCTTTCAATTGGGAATTCTGCTGATACAACCTCTTTATTCTTGCACGATCACACTAATGGTGTCCATTAGGCAACCTCCAAATTTTTTTATGGGATTTCATGAAAGTATTTTGCCAGTTTATTACACATCAACACTTATTTACAAATAAATTGATGGGACAATAAATTAACTAGATCCACTGTAAAAACTGAAAATCTTAAAACACATGCATTTAAAAAGATTTCAAAATCTTCATGTCCTGTTTCTCAGCCAGAAATAACCAAAGTCTTATCACCTGTTTCAGAGACGTACTGCACAGGATCTTTTTTGGGAGGGGGCTCCACCCTGTTTGTCTTCGGTTTCTCTTTGGGAGATTTCTTTGACTTCAGTGCTGGCTTCTCCTCCTCTGAGTCTGGGCAGGAACGACAGCGTGCAGTTTAGAAAAGCCTCAGTGAGGATGAAAAGTAACAAACAAAGCTGATTATTACAGCCGATCTAAACGTAGCCCTAGTTTGTGCATCCGTCTTCATCAAGACATCAGTTTTCTCCAGAATCATCTAAACACTTGAATGAAAATATTCCTACAGCTGGATGACAAAAGAATACTTCTCTCCCCAAGTTTCCTAACCAAAACAAAGTTAAGAAACAATAGTTACAATTTTAGGATGGAATTATCTTTTAGCAGATAAATGTTTTTTTTATACCCAGACAGAGAGAAAAGTCTGAGGAATCTAGAAATTGCTCCTCTCCAGTTTATTTAGCAATTCATAGATAAATAATTATTATTTATCAAATTAGTCTAAAAATACCTATAAAATGACCTATCTCAAATAACCCTCAAAGATAATTTGGTATTTGCTTATTTCTGTAAATAGAAATGATTGATAAAAGAACAACCAATTCTAGCCAATTAAAACTTTAGTCACAGTGCAGGTGGATAATACAGTTACCCGATTCTATGACTGCATGCTTCTTCCGTTTTTTGTCGCTATCCTTGCGTTTCTCCTCCTTTTTTGAGCTTTTGGCCTGTAGCACATAAACAAAAAATAAACCTTGATGCCTAAAACAGGGGAGCCAAGTGGAGTCTGAGGCACAACGCTGGAGATAGCTTCTGATTTAGGTTAAAAGGAAAAATTGAGGATGATGCTTAGCAGCTGATTCTCTATCTTTTCACAAATACACAGATTTGTGAAAGCTCTATCGTAATACGCAAGGTAAATTCATTGCTTTCCCCCATTTTGGACCTGATGTAAAGTGATCTGGATGAAGCAAAAAAGCAGTGAAATCACCCTGTATAACTCTCCTTTTATCTCCAGATTCAGTAACTAATTCCAGCATTGCAGCAGAAGATGATGATGACATTATTCTCTTGCCTTGGTAGTCTCTTTCTTTCTCTTTTTCACCTCTTCCTCTGAAGAAGAAGAGTTGTTTTTCTTCTCTGATTTGAGGTTTCCATTTGGTTTCTGCACCGCAGGCTTCACTGATGTCGGTGCAAAGAACCGTCTGATGTCCTGTTTGCACACAGAACATATATTAACTGATTTAGGTTTGTTTGATGACTGAACACAGTGTACTACTATCCACATGCTACGTGCAAACTCGATGCTTTGCAGGGAGAAGTTTTCACTTTCTGACACAGGTTATACAGAAAATTATACATAATTTAAACAAAACAACAGGCAGACAAGAGTTGTTACACGACATTAGAACACAACATGATCCATTGTGTTCCTTTTCGACTCTATTTATTAGATTAAAGCTAAGTATATCCTCTTTAGCTGGAGCTAACGCTGCGCAGTTGATTTGCTTTTAAACAGCAACGGACAAATTTAACAAGACAACAGGAACATTTTCACTTTATTTATCCGCTAACATGAGTAGTGAGCGCAGATCCATGTTTCAAATGTGCAACGTACCATTGTGAACACGTTTTCTGCTGGTTTGTTGTCAGGTCAGTTGTCAAAGAAGTTACAAAACCCCGCAATTGCTCCAAATGATTGGCGCGAAGCAGGTTTCTCCGTGGTCGCCAAGAGATGACGCACGTCACTGCGTCACTGAACATCCGTTTTTTGTTTGTTTATATTTTGTTTATATGTATTTGTTTTTTTTAACTTGTTACTTGTATATATATATATATATATATATATATATATATATATATATATAGTTAAAAATATATACATCAAAATCATATGCAAGTAAATGGGAATAAACGCCTGTCCATGCCACTTTTGACCTTAGTGACTTGCCATATTCTAGCGCCATCTCCACTCATTTATTTTTGTGATTGTTCAGGTAAATTATTTACCATTTATTTTGTATTCGTTTCACCCACCTCACTGTTTTTGCATTTTGTTATGTGAAGTGGATGCTGCAACACTAACTTCCCATTTGGATTAAGAAAGTAATTGAACACAAAAGAACATTTAGCAGAATAAAGTATGATCAATAATCCAAACTCATTCAATACCTTTATTACATCACTATGATCATAAGAATTCAAAATGTATTCATATATAGTGACTTTCTACAAATACAAATGAGTAGACATGTCATCTGTCTGTGCCAGTTCAGGACTTCCAAAAGGGACAGCGTGATGGGAAGAAACTGGATTATATGGAGAAGCCTATTCAATTTTTCTGAAAGGCTTATAAAAAGGTATGCACAGCATACAGTGTGCAACAGTATTTCTTTAATTTATATAAAAATATAAACACTAATTCTGTGTCAAGTCAGATGATAACAGCATATTTACTTTGTTCATAAGTAAACCATATATATTGTATGTATTAGGCAGAAGAGAAGTATGTGATTTGAGCCAGCATTGGTCTAATAACCTATAAGGATGCAACCTTAATGATCCTCAAATACACACAAAAAAGGATTCTGCTATTTGGCAACAGGATGATGTACACTTGTGACACAGTGACACTTCATAGGAGGTTGACTACAAATAAAAGATGAAGAAACCAGATTAATTGGAAAAGTTGGTAGTTTTATTGGTCATAAGAGAACATGGTGAATTTATTCGGTATCTAGTTCTACCACGGTGGTCTTCTCGCTGACGTAGATGCCGTCCAGGAACTTCCTGATGTCCTTCTTTCTGACCGTGGTGGCCTGTTGGATCAAAGCCGCTGAAAAGAAATACACAAGTAGAGTGAGGAGAGGTAAACTGATTACATGAATCAAGGCAGTTTAAAGAAATTATTAGATTATCTCAACAAGCTGAAGTAGAGTCCTGACAACCTGAAGGACATAAACACTGGTAAAAGCATTTGATTTCTTCAGTAATTAAAATCACAAAACTTAACTTAGATGCATGTTGTGGTTAGTGTTAATGCAGACCAGCTTAAGTCATAACAATACAACACAGGGCTGGGCAACAGTTTACCAAGTTTACAAACTGAAAACTTTTGCTGGCTCTAGCGTTGATTTTTTCCCCCCTGCTTTGCTGTAACTGATGAAATTGATTTAGCTTGCTTGGAGAAACTAATTTAAAGATTCCATCTTCAGCTTGAGGAAAGTAACACTTCTATAATTTGACAATACAGAGTGAAAAAATAGAAATAGTGTTTTGGTTTTAAACACATTGCCCAGGCCCAACATACAGCATAAAAATAAATCATTTTATTGACGTATGTTATAAGAGCCAGAGTGTATTGCTTGAAACAATATTAATCTAGACATTTCTGCAATAGAAAACATTAATTAAAGGAAAGAAAACACCATAAGACATGCAAGGAATATGCAAAGAAAGAGAAAACGAAGAGGGCTCCCGCCATAGGTAATGGGGGAAGATGCGACGGCATTTTCTAACCTCTACGAGTGCTGATGTTACTTTTACTGATCAGGCTCCACTACTGTTCCCTTCTCAGACACGTAAATACCGTCCAAGAACTTTCTGATATCCTTATTTTTGACTGTGGTGGCCTGCTGGATCAGAGCAGCTGGAACAGAGAGAGGGTGAGGAGGTCAGCAACACATCACACACTGGATCACTATCACACAGGAGGTTGAGAGGAGAGAGAGGAAACTAGAGGAATAAACTTTCTTCATTTCATGAGGCTGATGCATTTACATCCACACTCATTTCATTTTCATAAAAACATGAAATAGAAATGCCAATTTCAGAAAAGAAAATAGATTTGAAAAAAAATACCTTTTGCTTGATGTGCACACGAATTCAATTATGTAATATTTAACAAGGTGTCATTTGTTGCAATGAGTCTTTAGATTAATTAAGCAGCAGTTCTAAGGACAACCATAAGGAGAGGTTAATTTGACTAAAGGATATCCAGCTGCCCTGCCAAATTGATGGCGACGCAATCTGGAAAACAGGATTTGACAAGACTGCAGCAGGCTGGACCACAACACAACAAGGTTGCATTGTTAAACTAACACTGTTGACATTTAAGGGGGTCTACAGTATTTAGAGGGGGTGGAGGGGGATACCAACCTTTTGCCAATCCTTTGTTAAAACAATTCCGACTCAGTGTTGAATTTGGCGCTAGTTTTATCCAACATATTCTGTCGTATCTCATTTTGTCCCTTCAATTACTAATCCTCAACATGGGTTGATAGGAGTAAATAGTATCTGACTGGAAAAGCAGCATGTTGAACAGAAACTATATTATCAAAACTTACCTGAATTTGACACCAGCTCAATGTCATTACCCTCCAGCACCAGCTCGTCTTTCTGGGCTGCTGAGAGTGCACAATTCACACCTGGTATAGAGAGGGGAGGGAGGAAAAAAAAAACAACTTAGAAATTCACGGTGCAAAAATCAAAAAGGTCAGTGGTATAAGACACCACAGATTTAGTCACAGGATGGCTGGCTTTTTGCGGCTTTCAGGAGTTGTTTAGGAACTAAATCGGATAATTCCACATCTTCACAAGTACTACTTTTGTGACAGAAGTTGTATAAAATATTTGAGTGTTTTTACCAAGAAAGGTATCACCTCACTCTATTGATCACAGAAAATCAATGTTAAAATTGAAAGTGAACATGCAGAAATGATGAATGATATTTAAATTATTCGTTTCCATCAAGGTGTTCAACTACCCGTTTTGTCGGGTATGAGTTTAGAGCTGCACCACTTAAATCAGACATTAATCACATGAAAAATTAATTCAAGCCAAAATTTGGTTCTAACTAGGGATGCACCGATGTGAAAATTTCGGCCGATATCGATATCCGATATACATATCGGCAGTCACTGCCGATACCGATATTTGCCGATATCGATATATGTAGAGAAAAAGTTTTCTGTAGTGTCACAAATTTAGTACAGACCAGAAAAGACACTGTACATTTGAAAAGCACAACAGTGCTCTTTATTTAAAGGAAGGCTCACTGTAAAACTCGAGGAAGTACGCCGTACTAGAGGAAGTACGGCGGAGCGGACCCGATGGAGCTCCGCGAAGGCGGTGACGTCGGCGGCAGGACGGCGTCCGACACCCCGGAGCAACGTTCCTCGCATTTTTTTTTTGTCTTTTCGGGCGATGCCATGTGACGGAGGAGCCCGCTAGGAGAAACCGCTACAGTTAGTTGGGTCACTGTCTGCGTGTCTCTCTCGGCGACGCTAAGCTAGCTGGTCCTAGCGGGCTCCTCCGTCACATCGCATCGCCCGAAAAGACAAAAAAAAATGCGAGGAACGTTGCTCCGAGGTGTCGGACGCCGTCCTGCCGCTGACGTCACCGCGGTCGCCGACGAGAAGGCGGCAGGACGGCGTCCGACACCCCGGAGCAACGTTCCGCGCATTTTTTTGTCTTTTCGGGCGATGCGATGTGAGATGTGACGGAGGAGCCCGCTAGGACCAGCTAGCTTAGCACGTCGCCGAGAGACACGCAGACAGTGACCCAACTAACTGTAGCGGTTTAACTCTGCCAATTGTTGACATATCGGCCAGAATTTGTTGATATCGGACCGATACCGATAAGTTAAAAAACGTGACATATCGTGCATCAGTTCTAACCAAATTTGGTTAGACAAAAGACGTTTTCGGTTGCCTCTAGGCGTTTGGAAAATATTTAACATTTTTCACCATAATAAAATCAAAGCTAATCAATTCATCTAGAAAATAGTGATTAAATCGAAAATCATTAGTGGGAGGTCTATTTTAATTAATTGGCTTAGACAAATTCTTTTGTAGTTATTTTAGCCACAAACTGTTTCTCAGTTAAAATGGACAGTTTTTACTTCCTGTCTTACACAGATCATGGTTTATGCTTATCGCACACTGAATGCAAATGTGTAAAACTTCAATTCACTTAAAGCTTGACACTTTGGCTCACAGAAAACAGATTCTGAGTTACTGAACACATGCATTCCTATTACTAAATCTAGTATTTTCTTAATTTTTAAGATTTACCTGCCCTCATTCTGACACGGCGAATGTACTTCTCTCCCAGGAAGTTCCTGATCTCCACCATAGATCCGTTCTCCTGAATGACGACGTTGATGGGGAAATGGGCGTATACAGATCGCATTTTGTAGCGGAAACCCTGCAGTCAGACAGGAGCAAAAGAGAGACAAGGAGGAAAAGCTGATCAGACTGAAATATTTAACAATAGGCAGCATGTGGCTCAACAGCCACAGAAATCACAACTACAAAACACACTAATCCTTCCTTTGTTTAGAAGAAGCACTGTCAGCAAAAAGACAATTATATCAGTTTGACTCAAGTACAGACGCATCACATCGTCCATTGGAAGAGTTGAAGTGTACCAAACTCACCAAAGTGACTCCCTTAATCATGTTCTGGACATGGCTGCAGATGGTGCGGACTGTGGCCAGCTCCTTCCTGTTGCCCCACCATTTCTCCACACGCAGCTGAGAACGAGAACACAGTTAAATTTCACATGACTTTCATTTAGAATTAAATCAGAACAAAAATGTTATTCATTCTGATGATCCATTTAATTTTTCAAATAAAAATAAAACTTGTGGTTAAAGCCACTGATCTTTCCTTGCCATTTCCCAGGCAACACAAAGCAAGCTGATTAGACAATTATCTAGAGATTTTACATAGTACAAAGTGTAGGTCAATAAATGACAAGACAGCCCCTACATTATATGCATCTACCTTCTACAAAAGAAGGGTTCTGGCTAGGCAGTGGATAACCCTTAAATATCTTGAGACTAAGCTTTTTATAACTGCTAAACTGATTTTCACATCAGTCTTATAGATCCTGTCATATACGCTTCCTTACCTTCTTCTGTTTCTTGCCCAGCAGGCTGAGCTCCAGGTTGATGTGGTTGAACTCCCTGACAAGTTTACCACGGGGCCCTGTGACGATCACTGTCCGCCCCTTCAACCTGACCTCGACTGCAGAGCCGCAGCAGAAAGAAAAAACAGAACACAAATCAGGAGGAGATCACTTTTTAGTTTATCTTAATGAAACAAAAACATGAGTTATTGCCCAATACCACAGCATTTATAGCCTGAATCAGAACGAGATTTATTTCCAAATTGGTTTACAAATACAAGGAATATGCCTCAGTCAGTGTGACATTAAAAAACTGCTACAGGTTTATTATCTTAAGATCAGTTAGTAAGAAAATATTCAGAATACTGACAAGAACTCAACGGTGCAATTATTAGCAGTAAAAATGTAACAGATGTTAGTTGGCAATGCTCAGATAGACTTTGAAATACAATACAGTTACATTCAAGCTCAACACATACATATATTCCAACATGAAACTCAACAACAAAGTAGCACACTATAGAAAAATACGTGCAAACACCAGGTCTTACCTTTGTCGGGGATGTCGACAGTCTGACTGCTGAGAATGGTCTTCATTCTGTGACGGGACGAAAAAGTTATGTGAACATTAAGATTGTTTCTGAATGTCTTTTGGTGCAGAGAAATACAGCGGCGGCATGTTTTTGTATTAAATATAGAGCGAAGTTATCCAGGACTGACACGTAGAACACACAAGGGGACCAATCAACATTCTGACAGTTTCTGACCAGCTTTTGCTCTCGTGGAGAAACATTCAGCCAGAAAGCAGCCTCGGCTAACATTAGCACTGCTGCTAGCGGGAAGCTAACACTACAACAGTGTAGCGACAAGTTTATGCTGCTGAAAAGCTACGTTCTCACAACATGCTGGTGGACATAGTGGAAAACTACACCAGACGAGCACTTCAAATTCCTAAATTAATCATATTCAGCTCGCTGCGGCCTTGGACGCGGCAGAGCTGAGGGCTCAGGCCTCAGACAGACCAATCACTGGAGAAACTACTAACATATGCAATAAAAAATACACATCGTACAGGTGAAATATGGGTTATGATGTGAAACATAGTGATATCCGCATCTAATGGTTAAAAATAGTGACAAAAACATGTTAAATTGAATAAGATGGACTTAGATGAAAGCCAAGGGACAAAATTCTCGCCTATCCTCACCTCGCCGGTAGCAGAGGAAAGGAGGAAGGAAAGACGTCACGACGCAATTGTAGTGTACGCCAGTGCCGTCATCAGGCGTGAGAAGACGATCGATGAAAAGATCGATTTTTTGTTTTAATCGGGGTGAACATGTACATTAAGTGTTTTGAGGGTTTTTATGAATAAAGGTGACTATGTAGCCTGAACTGTCCCATATTAGGAAATGAAGAAGAATAGCGTTTATATTTGCATTTCTACGAGTATGATATTTGCATTCTCTTTTTGATATGGGGACAGAATTGAAATGTATATTTGGCTTCATTAGAAACATATTTTGTTTGTGTTTTCCGTTTTGTCTATGTTAGATGTAATGGTGTCAGATAATGTGTATTTTTGTATATGCTCTTCTCTGACTTTAAATGTACATGTAACAGTTATTTTCTTTATTTTTAATTATTTAATTAAATCAAAGCGTTCTTTCGTTCTGTCGTTTCCACGTGAACGCGACATCAGACCAAAGCAGCCGATCGTCGAGCTCCGTCCCATGACGTCCCCTGCTAGCTGAAGCTGCGAGCTAAAGTCATGGCGCTGCTCAAGCAAAGTTGTTGTGTTGCTGGCCGCTTCTCCACAAACCACCTCTGGCTGAGTCCAAGGATCGGTCCGCAAGTGAGTATTTCTGCACTCTGCTCCAATAACCTTCCATTTATTAACAAAACAACGTCCTATGTGTAGCTAGCGGCTAAATTACCGTTAAGTCCGTTGGGGCCTTGGAGCTGTTTGGTAACAACGCTGTATCGACAGAGAGGCTGTGTATGAGTTCCAGAACCAGAACTTAGGGACAAACACGACCACACACGATGACTCCTAAACACGGTGAACTAACCCTCAGTCCTTCCTCTGCAGATTTACTCCTGCAGCCTGACGACTGCGGCCAAATCGTCCCCGAATCGAACAGAGAGAAAGAAGGAGCTGGCGAACGAGGACGGGCCCGACCTGCAGGACTTCATCTCTGGGGAGCTGTCAGAGAAGAGCAACTGGGAAGCGTACAGAGGCAACCTGAAGAGACAGAAGGGGGAGAGGTGTGAAATATTTACAAATATACAGGTTCATCAGCAACAATTTCGCCCGTGGGAGATCAGAGATATCCGGAGGGCTCAAAGATCAGATTCACCTGATCTATATTTACCTGTGAAGTGTCTGAACATGGAAGGGAATGTATTCGCGATGGTGCAACACGCTATGTGGCCCTGATCTGCAAAACGCAACGCCCTTTCTTGAAAAAGCAGCAATATTATGCAAAACACAACATTTCATCAGTGGCCTGGAGAGACTTTTTGAAGAGGGGCGAAAATGAAAAAAGGCACATAAAGCCTTATCACTGGAGAGGCCACTTTAGATGTGTTTTATATGTTATACAAACGGCACATTATGTAGTCTTAAAACAGACTAACAAGACAGAATACTAAGGTTAGTTTCTTAGGATTAGGATCCATGATTGCTGTGTGGAATTTGTGTTAAACTCTGAAGAACACACAGAGACATGAATGTCTTTTAGTGTGTTTTAACACCATATTAGCACCAGATAATACGAGCTGGTTTTGTGAGATATACTGTAGCTCTGGCTCATTATAGTTCAACAAAGAAGCCAACAGAAAACTATTTATAATCATAATGTGTCGTAGTATTTCTTGCAGGTGTCTGCGAGAGGGCCCTTTTTAGGACACATTTTGTATCCTGTGGGGCACTTTAGCATGCATTTTGGCTCCCAAGAGCAAACTTTAGCACATATTTGCAGTCCTAAAAGGCACTTTTGCACATGTTTTGGATCCTAAAAGTCATGTGGCACACATTTTGGGTCCTAGAGGGCATGTTTTTTTGACATTTAGACCCCCCAATTATTAACGCCACTGCATTTCACTAAACAAAACAATATTTTTTTAAAAATACCATAACATTTCAGACAATATAATGCAACAATATAAGGCAAAACAGAACACTTTACAACATGTTCCACCGTGGTCTTGGCCAAAACTCGGCTAAAACTAGAGATATGTTTGTGAGACTGGCTGTGCTGTTTGTTGGAACAGGCTACGGCTTCCTCCGTGGCTGAAGACAGAGATCCCCATCGGAAAGAACTACAACAAGCTGAAGAACACACTGAGAGACCTTAACCTGCACACGGTGAGTTGTGTAAAAAAAAAAGTTTCAAAAGCAATATCTTCAATGCACAATGCATCTCAAATACCAAATATTAAGCTTAGCTGAATATTTATGAGTTATTGGGTAAATTGAGAAAAGAGAACATACAATTTCTTATGCATATGAAACCTTAATGCCTGTGTTAATCGTTCTTCGCAAGAACACTGTGAATAACAAAGGTTTTACATTAGATCCCTGGGAATCCCTCAGTACATTAAATGTGGACTTAACACTTATAAAGATACATGTTTCTTGTCAGGTATGCGAGGAGGCCAGATGTCCTAACATCGGTGAGTGCTGGGGAGGAGGAGAGTACGCCACAGCCACAGCCACCATCATGGTGAGTCCCTGGAAAAGCACTTGTAAATTCTTGTAGATCTTCTTTTACAAAAGTGCACTTTGATATTTGAGTACGTATAGTCTTATAATAAATATTTATATATTAATCTATTGCTTTGTGAAGCACATACATTTTCACAGAATTTCAAAAATTTTCAAAAATAGTTGTAAAAACTATGATATGTGCTCAGTAGACCCAGGCTAAGAACCAATTTCATTACTTGATTTGACCTCACAAGTATACTTAATAGTATAGAATAATACCTGGATCTATTTTATCAGTATCATATGGTAAGAAGTACTGTAGATTATCCGCAGTATTAGCTGTAGCTGAAATTTTTCCTTTCTGTTTGTAGCTGATGGGGGATACATGCACCCGTGGGTGCAGGTTCTGTTCTGTAAAGACGGCGCGTCGGCCCCCACCTCTGGACCCAGACGAGCCCCACAACACAGCCAAGGCTATTGCTGCCTGGGGGCTGGACTATGTGGTCCTCACCTCAGTGGACAGAGATGGTGATTAAAAATAAATAAATAAAACACAGTACACTTGAAAAAAAAAAAAAAAAACAAGAAAAGTCTTTATGAGTCTATCAGTTGCATCCCACTGCATTTGTGTGACTGATGACCTGATGGAAGGAGTAGCATGCTGTAAATTGATCTCAGCACCACATTAAAATGACAATTGACTAAATAATTTCTAAGTTTGAGCACACACACACACACACACACACACACACATACATACTAGTATTTGCATTAGGTCAGTTTATCAATCATTTGCCGTATAAATCAGCATTAATACTATTGATTGAACCGTTTTCAGTAAAAATACAATATTTGTTTCTGTAAAAAAATGTTATGCATGAATTCCAAATGTAAAAATAAAAAAATAGCAGTATTAATGTTCTCTTCTTTCGGCAGATATTGCTGATGGTGGGGCAGAGCACTTTGCCAAGACTGTTTCCTACTTGAAGGAATGGTAAAAACCTCTCATCTTGACCACTTGTATCTTAACTGATCAGGAACCAGTATCATCTTAATGTCTTAATGTGCAGTCTGATTACACAAATTGTCGTCTTCATCCAGTAACTCTCAGATCCTGGTTGAATGTCTGACGCCTGATTTTCGCGGCGACCTGACGGCAGTGGAGAAGATCGCCCTGTCGGGACTGGATGTGTACGCCCACAACGTGGAGACTGTCCGAGAGCTGCAAAGGTACCAACTCAGTCTTGACAAAGATTCCATGACTTGAATCTATTAGCTCGCTTCACTGTAATGCGCTTATTTTAAGTTTGTTTGTCCAAATGAATGCAGTGGTTTTTTTTTTTTTACTGTGGCACAGCACAGAATGACAGTGCATTTTGAAGTTTTCCTCCATTCATATGAAGGCAGCTGAAAGGATTAGTCATTCACTGATCAACAGAAAGTTAATCAGTATGTTTTGATCATATATTCGTTTTACAAATAATTTAAAAAAATTTCCAGCACCTACTCCTCAGCTGTCAGGGTATTATTATGCATTTCTTTATCTTTTGTGACAAATTCAATCATAGGCTTTTGAAAATTGCATCTATTTTTCATATTTTATAAATGACTGTCATCTTGGTCGATAAGGAAAATAAATTGTAGTGCATTCCGATGTTAAACTGAATAGCAGTTGTGGTGTTGGTCACAGCTTTGCCACAAGAGGGGTGTCATAGGCAGGAGGACAGTAATACACACACTGACCAGCAGGTGGCACATGGGAAGCGTTTCTTTGATAAAATGATTGGAAATGAAATATTCTTCATTGTGTGTACTTATTTGTGTGTACTTATTATTAATCTGGATATATTTTTGCTGTATCTTTTTGTTTGTCTTTATTATTTCATGGAAATGCTTTTGATGTCTTTCCCATTTGTTCCCAGGCACGTGCGAGACCCCAGAGCAAACATTGACCAGTCTCTAAGTGTCTTGAAGCATGCTAAAAAAGTCAACCCCACGGTGCTCACCAAGACGTCCATCATGCTGGGGCTGGGGGAAACTGACCAACAGATACTTGACACTCTGACTGGTGTGTACCCTCGTGGTTGCATAGAAACACAGCTTGAGAATTTTAAAGTGAAATAAAAACAACTTCCTGATGACACTTTGTGGTAATATTGCAGAGCTGCGAGGGGCAGGAGTGGACTGTCTAACACTGGGGCAGTACATGCAGCCCACTAAACGCCACCTGAAGGTAACACACTGCACTACACTACCGCTATTCATTGCAGCAACAAAAACATGCACATTTGGCAAATTGATGCACATGATAATTTTGTCTGTGTGGGTTTAGGTGGAAGTATATGTGACTCCAGAGAAGTTTGCACACTGGGAGAAAGTTGGGAATGAAATGGGCTTCGTCTACACCGCCAGCGGGCCACTCGTGCGATCCTCATACAAAGCAGGTGAGAGATCAAGGCTTTACAATTCTTACAAAACTACACTAAGCATGTACCATTTGAATAGTATAAAATGAGTTTAGAAAGTAATTATATACTTTTAAGAGTGACATTGTGTGTAGTTTACTGCTTTAGTTGGTTTGTAGCAACTAAAGTTTTGACAGGTTGTGACATGTCTCTGTCTTCATCAGAATAAGACGTTTTATATTCCCTGTATTCAGCTAGTGGCTGAAGCAAACCGGTTCTGGGCGTTGCTTTTGTCCAGCTGTTGCGACATTGCCACAAAATAATAATAATAAATATACATCATTTAAAAACGTAGATTAAACCTGGTTTGCAAAAATGATCTTTTTTTTTTCTTTGACAGGCGAGTTTTTTCTGAAGAATCTGCTACAGAAGAGAAAAACAGAAGTCACTGTGGCAGAATGAAAAGCACCAAACGCAGGCTGCCCTCTTACTTCCTTTGACCTCATCACTACCTATTTTACATATTTACAGAAACAGTCAACTTTAATCCAACAGCATCATAATATGTTGTTGTAAGCTGTAAGGTAGAAAACACACTGAAGGTAATGACTAGAACATGGAAGCTGCTTTATTTGCAATAAATAAGGACACAAAATAGACAGTAAGATGCTGGAAGTACAGGAAACATTCTGTTCCTCCTTAATGCGTTTGACTCTACTGCTCACCAACGACAGCTACATTTTAAGCAGTTAGAGGCCTGAAGATAACCTGGTCGAAGACTGTGAACCAGGTGAAAATACAACTAGCTGAAAGCAGTTGCTGTAATTTGCTCTAATCTCTGCGCATCAGGAGGCCCTAAATCACATCCCGCTTCACCGCCCTCCCCTCAGGTGTCCTGGACTCCAGGTAAAGAGCTGCTGACCTTTAGCAGTGAGCTCTGTGAGCACTTTGTTGTCTGCAGTTTCAGGAGTGATGATTTAAGGAAGACTTTTTTGGTCTTAAGGTTCCCACAGCAACTCAAGAGTAAAATATTCAGGAAACAAATCTATGCCTGCCAAGAACTTGGGACTGTTGCTCCTTTAACATTTTATTTTATCTTCGTACCTGACAAAGCACCAATTTAAGTTTGAGTGTTCAGCACCATAAGTTCTTGACAGGTTTAATGATCCGTTTTCACCTGGACTATAAAGATGTCTTTTTTTTTAATTGCACTTTGTTTAAAATGTACATGTATATTAAATAAATGTTATTAATCTATATTTTTTTAGGTTTTCATTATTCAATCTTCATTTTTGTGTACAGTGTTAAGGAAAAACAAAGCACAAACTTTACACATCACATTTTATTGCATTGGCCCTTCTAGTAAACAGTCACCGATGTAGAGGACACATTGATTAACATACAGTAAGATGACTTATAAAAATATTTTAAAAAATAGTATAATAGTATAAAATTTTGCTATTTAGCAACAATACTTGATTATATAGTAAATAGTGTAAGAAAGACTCACGCTAACAGTGTTTTCTTTGAAACTGACAACAGACAGTGCATGTGTAACTGCATCTGAAATGTTTGGTTGGTAAATGCTATTCAGCATGAACTGTGTACAACGATCCGTTTGCGTGAGGAATGGTTTATCATTGAACTTCTTTTAAACAGTCAAAAACATTCATGATCACAGTCACACAATCTGAGACTGAAGGCTCAACTTCTTCCTCTCCCCCTACAAGGGAGCAATTAGTCATACTGTTTAGCTTTTGGCATGTCCCGACAACAGAAGGCTTTGACCAGAATGAAATGTATGACCGGCAATAAAACGGTTGAGTGAGGAATGTGCTGCGTTTGTGTGTGTGAAGGGAGTTTTAGACTTTGGCTTTCTTGGTGGGAGGTTCGCTTGCATTGATGCGAGGACATACTGCTGCCGGAGTGTAGGGAATCCGTGTTGCTGTCACTTTCTTACCAATGGTCTCGATCTGCAGGTAGAAACCAAATAAACAATAGTTATTACAGCAGCAGCTTTTGTCACCTTACCATTTGACTTTTCTTTTTCAAAATATTTAACTTTGTATTTTTGTATGAAATTTGTGTGTGGGCTGTTTTCCGCCTGCTTACCTGGAAGCCGATGTTCTGAAGGTGAGCGTGGAGGTGATCCAGCACTCTGCGACCATCAAATATGAAGGCCGGCTTTAGCATCTTCTTGTAAATCTTCTCATAGTCCAGTTCCTATAGTAGAATTAGAGGGGAATGAAAACGTTAATGTTTGTTCCGCACAAGATGAAAGATATGATGATATATAGCAAATGATTTGATTAGTGACCTTAAACATGTCCCACTCAGTGCAGATGACCAACGCATGTGCACTCTGGCAGGCCTCATAAGGGTCGGAGGTCACGGTCACGAGCTCCGAGACTGAGGGGAAAAAAAGAAAACCTGTCAGTGCAGTGTCATCTCTCCAGTGTTTGAAGCTAGTCGCCATGGGTTAGCATCCAAAAAGAACAACTGGAATGTTGGAATCTTTGAGATCTTGAATTTATCCGTGACCAGTTATGAACCAGTGTGTCGCATTTAGAAGAAAATGTCAAAGTCTAAATACTTTTCTTCAGACTTTGCCCCCTGAAGCCACACTTCCTGGGTACAGGAACAGCAGTTGAGTTTGATCTACATCCAATAATGTTCAACACAACGTTTACAATGACTGAACTGTTTATTCTGCAGGTTTACATAGATTTCAACTACAATTATAGGCACACGCCTCTATAAGCTGCACAAAGTATTTTAAGGTCAGTGCAGGCATTCTGTTTTATAATTATTTTGCTATGTGCTTTGTCCTTTACCAGTTTTGAGGATTTAGTTTGCTTAATATAATATTCAGTAGTTCACATTCTTAACAATGATTAAATCTGCAACCTTTTTTAGAAAAAAATTAGGCATAGTGTAGGGTCTATACAAGGAAAAAACTAAACTTGATTAGTCACATAGGGTGGCTATAGAAAAGTTCTTAAAATAAAACAACGTCCTATACCTAGATGTACAACACGGTAACTTAGATACTGATGTCGTTGGCGGTCATGTCCCGTTCCCCACTACCAAGAAATCCTACTGATTACATAAATAACCTCCACCTGCTGCTGCACATCGGCACCACTACAGCTCAGCCCTGTGGGCAAAACAGGTCCCCCACACCCACACATGATGCATTTCAAATTGCTCCAAAAAATGTTTTTTACATTTTGGAAGATGTATTTTAACTCATGACGAGTTAAGATAGCAATAAATACTAATTGTGCCTGTTAGTTAGGTGGTGCAGCCTGGAGTCACTTTGCTTTGCTAAAATCACTAAAGGCAACATGTGGTCTGTTCTGCAAAACTATTCCTTTAAAACAGGGAAAAATAAAGATAATATTTATAAATGTATTTAGATGGATCTAGTCTGTTTTTATGCATCACATAATTCAAACACAAAGCATCTACCTCTTTCTGGGTTGTCTTCAGAGATGTTGGGCTGAGAGAGGTCATGAATAATCTGTTCCTTGAGGACTTTGGGATCATAGATGAACAACTTGGCCCCTTCATCCATTAGATACTTAGAGATGTAGATACTGGACGACTCTCTGTGGTTGCAACACACACATGCACACGCGCACACACACACAAACACACACGTTAGGGATATAGTTGACCACAGCCTGCTGTCAGGCAGATATTTTGTGTGTACCAAGTAATTCATTATTATATTATAGTTGAAAGGACACGTGTCCATACAAACCATGCCAGGTTTATAATTAACATGACGAGTCTGTATGAAAATAAGCATTAAATAACTGTGACGCAAGTGTCTACATGGGTGTGAGACTGCACACCAAGAAGGAAACCGAAGAAACCGACCTTGTGTCACCTGTGTCTTTCTTGAAGGAGAAGCCCAGCAGAGCAATCTTTTTGCCGGTGACTGTGTTGAAGAGGCAGTCGATGATCCTGCAGGCAAACCGCCGCCTCTGGTATTCATTCATATCGATCACCTGACAAAGCCAGAGATTGATATGAGGCCAACACGGACAGGTGACATCACTGTAAAGTTTTATATATTAAAAAAGCAGTAGTAAAAGTAATGGTCACCTGCTGCCAATAAGAGGCCACTTCAGGCAGGTTGAGCGCCTCGCACAGATAAACCAGGTTCAGCACATCCTTCTGGAAACAGCTTCCACCAAAACCTGGCCAGAGTGTAGCAGAGGCAAAGAGCCGGAGGACAACGCTTAATCAAATGAATCAAAACAACTGTACTGTGTCTAATTAAATATAAATTACACTTTATACATATTGGTAGCAGGTCTCTTACCTACGCTGGCTTTGAGGAATTTGCTTCCTATTCTCTGGTCCATACCAATCGCCTTAGCTACCTCCTCCACATCAGCTCCGGTGGCCTCGCACAGAGCGCTGATACTGTTGATGCTGCTGATTCGCTGTGCCAGGAATGCATTTGCTGCCTACACACACAGACACGCAAGGTTGGTTTTTTTTTTTTTAGATTTTACTTGCAACTGCAAAACAGAAGAAGCCATTCACAGTAAAGTAAAAGCAGAAGTACTTATTATTTAATCATCAGAACATTCAGCTTAATTATTATAATCACGTATCAAATATTTGATGCTTTTCTTAGTCATTAATTGATTTAAACTGAATATCTTGAATAAGTCAGGCGGTAGAGCAGTAAATTTTAATAGATTAACCAGCAAAAAAATTGATAATTGTTAGTTGCAGCTCTACACTCACCAGTTTAGACAACTCAGACGACCATGTATTGGTGGTGATGATCCGCGCCTTGGGGACCCAGTGTTCATACACCGCACAAAGGGCTCGAATTGCCCTTTGACCTTCGGCTGTCTCATCTCCACCAATCAGGACACGGTCTGGCTCCTTCAGATCCCGCACAGCGGTCCCTTCTGCGAGGAACTCTGGGTTGGACAGCACCTAAAAGCAGTGGCACAACTTTACAACCTTGCAGTGCAGCAGATATCAGGGTTTTATGCTAATCCACTTGCACTTATACGCACTTGTAGGTTGAGGCTGGGCTTTGTGTTGGCATCAAATATCCGTCTGATGCTCTCAGCCGCTCGTACCGGCACCGTACTCTTCTCTGTGACGATCTTGTAGCCATCGGACACCTCAACAATCCGCCGAGCACAGGCCTCAATGAACTTGAGGTCAGCTGCACGACCCTTCCCCATGCCATAGGTCTTGGTCGGTGTATTAACCTGTGATGGAGGTGCATCCATTTTGATGTATTACCTTAGCTAGTTGCACAGCAAAAAAATGTGTGTTGGTGTGTGCAGGGACAACTAAAAGACTCACAGAGATAAAAACGAGGTCTGCTTCCCTGATGGCAGAGTCGATGTCTGTAGAGAAAAACAAGTTTCTCCCTCTGCATGATTCAACCACCTCTTTCAGACCAGGCTGTGGTGGGAGGAAGTGAGGCAGAGAAGCAGAAACAGGAAGGGTGTTAAAGAATGGGTAAAAAAAAAAAAAAAAAACACCAAAACCACTTTGAAATGTAATAGTAATTTTGAGTTATTGGTCATCAATTGACCCCGCACATTAGTCATGATATATTTCCCTTGTGTCTACAGTTGACGTAGAGAAGTTGCGACACTGAGAGGTCTGCAACTAATTCCTGTTTCATTTACCCCAATGACAGAGTCGTGTTGTGTAAAAAACCTTGGCTGGAATTGTTGCCTGGCTACAGTTGCTTTTTTAACATGGTTACTGAGTTTCAATAATAATACAATACACAAAACATGAACCACACCCAGTTGTGAGTTTTTTCCAGAAATCCCACAGATAATTAATACCGAACCCTTTAGCTCATGCTGATACGCTACCTCGTATATGGGCAGAGTGTCCGAGTTCCAGGCTTTGATGCGGGACTCATTGACATCCACAACAGTCACTACGATCTCTGGACACATGTGAGCGATCACGCTACATGTTGGGCCTCCAACATATCCAGCACCAATGCAACAGATCCTCTTTATCTGAAACATCTGGAAATTGGAATAAACAAAAGATGGAATGCCGTGAATACATGAAGTGTGTTGAAAAACACTTTACTACAATTTAAATATCCTGCACTTTCCATACATCTGTCCTTAGATCACATAGGAGTTTCGCCACAGACAAAAGATTAAAGAAGTCTGCCTACTGTAAAATACTGAGAGATTTATTTGGAGAAGATGGGCTTCATCAACATTTCGTGCACTCCGTTGTATGGAGTTTGAACGGTTCAGACAATCATTTACTTGTAAATGCTCCTCACTGCAAGTTTAACAGGCCTATTCTACCTGGAAACCCGTAGGCTATAATTATTGACTTATACAAGACAGATTGTATCCAGAAATAATGTCATATGTTTATATATAATTAACAAAATACACAAACCTTCACCTAGAATCCCAGAGTTGGCAGGGCTCCAAAATATACATACAGAAACGAAGCCAAGTTAAGAATAGACCCTATTCATACACAATTATTATGTAGTAATTTATACCAAATATCATAAAATATAAAAGTTGATATTCCTCTATATCACTTCATTGTTCTAGTTTTAGTCCTTATATAGAATGTAATTATTATTTATCAAAAAATATAAAATGTGTGAAAGCATTGATTATTTAAACTGTTTAACAGGGGACGCCATTCTTCACTAATTCATTCAGGCTATTTCCTTACACTTTAACTTAAATGAACATCTGCCATGACTTGGTTTTCCATTTTTAAACTTTTTATCGTTTTATTTTTATTCCATGTTTACATCCTCTTATAACTTAAATGTAAGCTTCGTATAACTAAAATGTTATTTTATTATAACTAAAATGTTAGTTTCTTACTTCAACAGCACAAGTGAATACAACTTTACAAATATGTATTCATACATCGTTTTTATTTCCTCGTATAAAACTATATAACGTGAATAAAATCGGTCTATGCTTCTCTTTGCTTTGTTAGTGAACTAGTTATCCTTTGGTCGAACAAAATAAATCACTTTTATGGGTTATTAAATTGCCATTGACATATTTCTTAATGACATTTTGTAGGATCAAACAACGAGGCGATGGTTAAAAGTAAAAAGTTGTTTAAAAAGTCAGCATATGAATGCATAATGGCCACATTAGTTAGAGGCAGTGCTGTTCAAACCCTGGGACCAGTCGCACCGCAGCAGCCCGGTAGAAGATAAAGAGCCTTTGAGTGGAGCCACGTCTAACGTTATCAGACATGAACCTTTTTACCCACATTCCTGTGAGCTGCGCTACAGGGCGAAGAGTCGCCTTCTAGAACCTCACACATTAATAAACACACACACTCATTTTTACTCTGCCTCATTTCGAGCTTAAATGAGGGAAGTGGACAGAGGATGGAGATGAATGGGCGTCTGTGTCCGCCCGGCTAGCCGTACCGTTATAAGCTAACGTGTCGTTACCTTTGCCAACTCGACAGTCTCCAACTTCAGGAATGCGCAGATTCACGTTAAATATGAGCTCGTCTCGTCGAAGCAGGAGGAGGCGATTCCGGATCAACTGTGCTTTTAAAAGCACGGTCAAATATCTTAAATAAAATAAAACACGACTATCCCCAGCAGAATAAAATCACACCATCTAGGCTTCTTTTCACAACTTCACCGGCGCCGTCTGTAGCGTTACACACGGAGGGTCAGAGCAGTTCTGAGCAGGCACGAGCGGCTCCTTCACCACACCAAACACGCCGGCGCACACTTCCGCTGGGGGATTTTCACAATAAAACTACTACTTATTTGTTATGACACCCGTTAGATTAGGGGACAGTTACTCCTCCTGGAGTCCATATTTGAAGCACAAAGGAGTAAAAAAATGCTAATGTATTCCATTTAATATGACAACATCGCTGCACTGTCTTTAAAAGCTGTAGAAAGCTTTCACAAGAGAGTGGAATCTGTTACTGCATATGGATGTACATTGTTCAAAAGTTTGGGGTCATCCCAACAATTTTTTGGTTTTCCATGAAAGGTCACACTTTATTTATCAAACATTGAAAATAGAAATTAGGATTTTTTGGGGGAAATAATGTTCTCCTTCAAACTTTGCTTTTGTCAAAGCATGATCCATCTAACCAGCTAAACAGTTTTCAGCTGTGCTAACATAATTACACAAGGGTTTTCTAATCATCCATTAGCTTGTAATGCAATTATCAAACACAATGTACCTTTAAAACGCTGGAGTGATGGTCGTTGGAAAGGGGCCTCTATACACCAATCTAGGTAATGCATCAAAAACCAGACATTTGCAGCTAGAATAGTCATTTACCACATTAACAGTATATAGCGTGTTCTGATTAGTTTGATGTTATCTTCACTGAAAAACTGTGCTTTTCTTTAAAAAACAAGGAAAGTTTTTAAGCGACCCCAAACTTTTGAACAGTATTTAATATGTATACAGTGGTAGTGTATCTTTATATTTTTGGCCATGTAGTGTGTTCATTTACTGATCTTAGACCAATAATTTATCAACCATGATGCATCACATGTCTAATTTCTACATGCATTGTCCACAGTGGAGTCGAACGATTCTGGCCTACAAATTGTAGTTGGACCTACTCACTTTCTTAGCTTAAAGGGAACGTCTTTTATTGGATAATAGAGCCATAAATGCCTTAGTTTGCTTCTTCTCTTTGTAGAATTTGGTAAGTGCAACACTTAAGATGAGAGGGAGTAACTGGTTTATTAAGTTATTACAACACAACATTCTTTTAAGCATTTTTTCTTTTGAAACAATTTATGCAATTAAACAAGAATCATGTCTAAAAACAAAGAAAATAAATATACTAAATAAATCAACAACATTTCAGTAATAAGCATTGATACTATATAATATCACACTTTACTTATTGATGTTTATTAAAAAAAAAACATCTTGTGATGTATGAGAATCAGCTTGCTGCATATATCAAAATGTTGTAAATACAAAGGGTTGTATTATTCCTCCAGTATATAGAAAAGTTTTACACTGCAAAAAGTTTGCTTTAATATTAAAAAATAGAATAAATAAATCACAAAAATATAAAATTGCAGATTATAGCTGCTGGTAGGTAAAAAAAACATCTGACAAAAAAAAATAAACTGCTATTATAGTGAAATCTCACATTTGATAAGACAAACAATACAGTATCAATACAGTACAAAACTTAGTGCTTAAAATTGAACACAGCACCCACACATAATATAAGGGTGGTATGTTACATTTCAAATATTATTTTCTAAATGGTATAGTTTTATTAGGAGGGCTCCAAGGTGGAGGTGGACTGTCTCGCAGTATTGCTTGTATCTGTCTCTCTTCTCTCTGTCTCTTTTGTTCTAGCTCTTTTCTTGTCTGTTGGAAAAAAGTCCAGACATAATCAAACTAGTTATTCAACACCAAAATAACATTATAGAGTTGACACAAGCAGCTGGTGAAGAGAGACCATCTATATCACACACAAAAGGCAAGAAGCAACACTGCTACCACAAATTTTTCTACTTACCAGCCAATGTTCATACATCTCTAAAGCCATTCTTTCTCTCTCCTCTTGCATGTATCGTTCTTCCTCTGCTTTATTTTTATTTTCTTTGCGCTTTGCCACGACTTTTTCATGCACAACATCTTTCTTCTTTTCAGACCTAAGTCATCAGGTAAAGTGAAAATATGTTTAGGTGTATGAAACACAGTTAAACATTGCTGCCATCTAGGGATTGATCATTTTCATTACATTAATAGATTTCAGTGTGATGGGAACATTGTACACACTCACCAGTCAGAAAATGCTGATCTGCTGTCTCTCTTTCTTTCTTCCTCCTTTTCTTGTTTCTTTAGCTGAAGTTTACGTTCAGCCTCTCTTTCTTTTCTGTACTTTTCTTTGAGTATATGATCATGTTCATGTTTCCACTTTTCATACACCTGGGATGACAATGACATTACTAATTAACTGACTATTATTAAACCCCCCTACAGAGGTCCTTACTATATATTTCATACCAATGCACAATAAACCAAACATATACCTGTGTAGCAGTTTGTTTCTTTTCTTCTCTCTCTATAATGGTTCTTTGCTCCTTTTTAATCAAATCCTGCTTTTCTTTGGCTTTTGCTTTGAGGACCTCTGCTTTCTTTTCTTTCCAGGCCAGATATGATGCGGCAGCATCTTCCTTTTTAGCTTCTTCTTCCTATATTTTTTAAGATGATAAGCATGAAGCAGTGTGCATATACAGTATTTTAAATAACCATGTTATTTTATAGTCTTAAGAGGTCATCTGTTGTACTGTGGCTCATATTGTTCACCTGATTCTTTTTTGCTTTTAGAATCTCCTCTTTCTTCTTTAACTGCATCTTCTCTTTCTGCATCTCCCTTTTTTTTCTGAGCCATTCCTGGAAGGAGTACATGTCAGAGAATACAAAGTAGTATATATACAGTGGTCTGAAGAGTTCCCCTTCCGGATTTCTTATTTTTTGCATGAATAATATACTTAAATGTTTCAGAGCATCAAACAAATTTTAATATTATTTATTTTTATTAATATTAAGGGAGAAAAAAAATCCAAACCTACATGGCCCTGGGTGAAAAGTGAAGTTAAAACAAAACTTAATTCTAATTCATCACACCTGAAATTAGTTTCTTTAGCCACACCCAGGCCTGATTACTGCCTCACCCGTTCTACATCAAGAAATCATTTCAATAAGACATGTTTGACAAAGTGAAATAGACCAGGAGTTCCGAAAAAATGCTAGACATCATGCAGAAAGCTAAAGAAATTCAAATACAAATGGGAAAGTAATTGAAATCTATCAGTCTGGAAAAGATTATAAAGTCATTTCTAAAGCTTTGGGACTCCAGTGAACCACATTGAGCCATTATCCACAAATGGAGAAAACATGGAACAGTGGTGAACCTTTCCAGGAGTGGCTGGCCAACAAAAATTATCCTAAGAGCAGCGACGACTCATCCCAGAGGCCACAAAAGACCCCACAACAACATTAACAAGGTCAGTGTTCATGACTCCTCCAAAAGAAAGCGCCTGGGCAGAAATGGCTGCATGACAGAGTTTCAAGACCAAAACCACCACTGAGCAACAAGAACATTAAGGCTCATCTCAGTTTTGCCAGAAAACATCTTGATGACCTTTGGGAAATTACTCTGTGGTCTGATGAGACAAAAGTTGAAGTTTTTGGAAGGTCATGATACTTCAGTTCGTGAAAATGAAATGCTGCATTTCAAAAAAAGAACATTACACAAACCATTAAATATAGTGGTGGTAGTGGGATGATCTGTTGCTGTTTTGCTGTTTAAGGACCTCTAGGATTTGCTTTGATAAATTGAACTATAAATTCTGCTGTCTACCAAAAATCTTGGAAGGAGAATGTCTGGCCATCTGTTGGTGACCTCAAGCTAAAACCTACTTGAGTTTTGCAGCAGGATGATCTGAATGCTGTTGACATGCTGTGGCATGACCTTAAAAAGGTGGATCATATTTTAAAACCCTCCAATGCAGTTGAACTAAAACAATTCGGCAATGATGATTCGGCTTAAATTCCTCCACAGTGCGGTAAGAGACTCAATTTATTGCAAATTCTTGATTACAGTAGTTGCTGCAAGGGCCCAACCAGTAATTGTGTTTAGGGGAAAATCCCTTTTTCACACAGGGCCATGTAGGTTTGGATTTTTTCTCCCTTAGCATTAAAAACCTGCATTTAAAACCTTTGACATACATTTTGTGTTTTTGACTAATATTAAGTTTGTTCCGGAACATTTAATTCAGAAAAACATGCTAAAAATAAGAAATCAGGAAGGGTGCAAACACTACTTCACACAACTGTGAATATTCTGATGCCCTCTACAGACTACAGTGGATAAAGTATTGGCTTCATCATGCATTTAAAGCTAATACATGAAGCTCACTCTCTAGGTGTTTTAAGTGAAGCAATATGTAATCTTTCAGAGACTCCCCTACAACATACTGTACTAAAAATATCATACATATTACTCTGACCTGGTAAATGGAAGCTCTGAGTGAATCTGCTGCTTGTGACGTAGGCTCGTGTAGTGAAGCTTTACGGTCCAGGACTTTGAGACTTCCCAAATACTTTGATTGTACTTTCTTGGAGCACGCACTCTGGGGTCTCTGAGGGCTCTTTAAATGGGAACTTGATGTCCTGGTTTAAGAAAAACAAATGACTGCCTTTTAAAGTAAAATTATTCTTTAAATCCATGCAGATGTATCTATTGGTGCAGGTCGGATATGAATTCCTACCTGGTATCAGATGAGCTTTTATGAACTTGAGCATCAGAACAATCTGAGTGATGATCTGTCTCCTGAAAGAAAATGAAGAGGAATAAAACCGGATGAAAATCAGAATACTGTACATCAAAAACCAGTAAAACGCCAATAGACATGACAGTCACATTTGATTTAAATGTCCTACATTAAGTTCTTCAAATGATGTTGAGTATTTTCTCTCTTGATCTCTGTCATCAGAAATTTCACCACCTATAACGAAAAATTATTTTTTATTTATTGCAGAATATGTAAAAATATATCTCTGGATTTAGAATCAACTGTGGACTTGGCAAAGATTTGTGATGGCTCACTCTTATCTGAGATGGATTTGGTGAAGCTACGTGAATCAGTGTGGTCCCCTTCTGTCCACTAAGATACAAAAACAAACATGTTCTCTGATTAGAGCACATACAAAGGCAATTTCAAAATGTCGAATAACCAATTAGTGAGACACACGTGAGGAGACGAAGCTTTAGTCATGTTACTAGATGCATCAGTGGACAGGGGAATCGATGCAGAGGATGTCTGGGGCCTGCTGATATCCTGAGATTCGTCATCTTCAGCTATCTTTTCAGCCGCATGGAGGCTCAA
Source organism: Eupleurogrammus muticus (assembly GCA_036785175.1). Lineage (NCBI taxonomy): Eukaryota > Metazoa > Chordata > Actinopteri > Scombriformes > Trichiuridae > Eupleurogrammus > Eupleurogrammus muticus. The sequence continues at coordinate 11,604,990 of JAYKQN010000003.1, forward strand.
TCCCAGAGTCCTTTGCCTTGGTTTTGGTCTGGGTGGCTCCCGCTCAGTCACACTGTCTGAATAATTACAGATGGTGGAATTAACAACAGGTTTTATTACCATATTTGATATGTGTGCTGCTGTTAAGAGACATGGCTTCATTTGTCATTATTAAAGTAACATGTCACAGAAAGTGTATTTGTGACATAATGCAGTGTAAACCCACCTGCTGAGGACATGCGTGTGAGGCCAGCTGGGGAGAAGTCTCTCCCCTCCTCGGTGCTTTCAGAAACAAATGGATCTGGAGAGTCCATCATGCCGCTGTCTGATGGCAAAGTCAAGTTCAGCAGCGTATCGTCTGATGTTTGGTATGGCAGAGATTGGCCCGAGTTCTCTTCCGCGCTTGTTGGATTGGTAGATTCCACATCGCTGTTTTTAAACCGTATATCATCTTCACTGACGTGTGTAGAGTGTTGTGAGGAAAACGAGTTACCGTTATAGTTAACGGTGTCGGGTGGCTCATTCTCCTGTGCTGCTGTGTCTTCCAGGGGAGTTTTTTGCGTTTTCAAAAATGAAACCTTCTTTGTTCTCCCGTGTTTGCCTTCGTCATCTGACAGATCAAAGTTGTTGATTTTGGCTTTACCCTTTCCAGCCTTAACTGCATTAGATGTCTTGTTTTTTGATTTCAGGAGTTCATTCAAAAAATCTGTAAATTATAGGAGAGGACAAAGCATTACATGAGGTTTCTCGCTATTTAAATGCATCTTTTTGAACTTTTCTGAAGCTTTAACAGCATGTCTTCTTCAATGGTCATTTGCTGGTTGAACTAAGCAAGCTGTATGTGAAAACTGTATATGTACTAAACATATGATCTGTTCCACTACTGCTACTCTTTGAGCTTTCTGACATTATTTCCTCGCAAAAAAATTCTATAAACCTTTTATCTGATCAACATTACTAAATGTAATGTCAACCAGATAAAAGGTTTAGCAAAAATTAATTATTGTGATGTAAAGCTGCCTCAAAGCAGCTTGGTCGTATTTTGCATCAAAAGACAAAAACAGCATCAAAATTTACAGATCAGGGACACAACAAAACATTTTTATTGTTTTTCTTTCTAAGTGTATCAGATACTCTAATTGGAACTTGAGCTTAAAGAAGCCAAATTTCACTGCCTTTACTTTTGCCATCTGCTGCTTTGAATTATAAAAACCCATAATAAGGAAGAAAAATACAAGAAAAAGATGACAAATAAACTTTACGGTGGATTAGAAAATAGTGGGGGGACGCACACAAAGGAGGGTAAGGTTTGTATTTTACTGTGTACCTTTTAAAGGGAGCAGGGATGTTGTGCATTACAGCTATATGACATATCTGAACATTAAGATTTGCTCTGTCTTCTTACCATCCTCATCATCATTGAAGTCTCCAGAGTATAAGTGTTGATTCTTTTTAGGTTTGCTGGCTCGGGCAGAGACAGCAGCCTGAAGTTCATCCTACAATGACACAAGTGACACTTCATAAGTTTCAGACGATTGTCTGTTTAACTCGTCCAGTCCTTTCATTTTAACCATGATGTCACATCTATACAGCCACTACCCACCCCTTCATTGACAACCATTTAAATTAGCCAATCAGATGAGGGGCTGATGAATATTAATAAGACAAAGCACCCCGGTTTTCAAAACCACAAATATATCCTGTTAGAGATAGAACACTTGTTAGAGATAGAACAACTTCAAATAAAACCCAGGAAAAAAATACAATATGGGACAGATAAGGCTTTATCTACAGTAGCTTCACCTTCACCAATAAACAGTACTAAACTGTTTTGCAGAGCTGCAATGATTAGTAGATTAGTCTCCATTTGATGAATAAGTAGCTCAATTTATATACATTCATTCTCATTGATTTCATTGTTTAATTTATAATGAACAGGTTGTGAAATGTGGTTGTAGCGTGGAAAAGTTTGGTCCAACATACCTTCATGTGCTTATCAAATATAACTTCTGGCTACTTTGTCAGTTTTAACATACAATGTTCCTTTCCTTTGTGATGAGTCTGTGAATAATTGTAATTGTTTGTTTGTTGCGGAGTATACTAATTACCACACTTATTATGCCCTATCATTAAGATTGTAAATCATTAAAACATGTAACTTTGTAAGAATTATTAGCTCTGATGTATGTTAACATTGTATAATGTCGGATATGTAATGTACACTGTTCACATTAATTCCACGTTAACTTACTGATTCAGTCATTTAAGTGGGATACAGCCAGCCTAAACTGGTTTGGGTTTTACCTGAAATGTTGTCCTTTTCGAAGTTTTCGGGCTTTTTGTGTAAGCCAGTGTCCTTAACGCCTGGTTTGTCATTTTGAAAACTATAAACAGTTTCCCGTGATTGCGTTCATTGACATTAGCATGCTAGCTAAAGTAGGCCAAATGTACCTACTTGATACTAAGATTCCTCTGATGGTATAATAGCAAAATTAATGATAATTACGACTGTCTGCGTCAATAAATACTTCTCAACTACTGGGGAAACGGTGCGGTCTAAAAGCACATTGATAACTACAGACTGGCTGTCGGGCTTGTTGACGGTAACCCAGGGAAACGCAGATATGTAACACTGCGCATGCTCAAATCAACGAAACTTCTTCTCCTGCTACCTCTTCTTCTTCTGTAGTGTTTATTGTTGGTTAGCTTAGATGCGCCTAGAGCTGCATTACCGCCACCAACCGGAACAGTGCTGAATAACCGATTATACCGAAAACGAAAATAAACTAATACATTATGTGTTTATTTAATTCGTTATTCCTGAAATTTCTTACATTATTTTTGACCAAAGAGACATTTACAAGAACATGTACATGTTGTTTCAAAAAAAAAGATTAAATACTAACTAAATGAAAACACTTCCAATATGCACTTAGCAGTTTTACAACAAAACGGAAGCTAGAAAGCACAACTCAATCACTTTTTTTTATTTTGTTATAGGAAAAGTGCATAGTTGAAGCCCTTTTTCTCTTTGACAGTAACAGTGTATATTGAGGTCTCCTGTGGTCCCACATACTTATTCATCTCATCAATCTAGTATGGCTTCCCTTGTCATTATAAACAATGAATTATGCTGACCCCAATGTTTTCCTACATTATATCTCCTCTCTGCTGTAGTACAAATAATATTACTGCACATTCACTTCATAGGGATGAAGAATAGCCTCTGATTTAAGACTGTTGAGATGAACTCGCCCACAGGTTTTACAGATCATATACAGGTTTTAAACACTTACATCATGCATTTAAGAAAGACCCCTCCATTTCTATGTCATTTCTGTTATCACAGGTAGTCTGAAACAAGGCCCTGATACACTTTAATAAACATGTTTTCAACAAGACAGGGACAGAAAGCAGAGATGTTCAGAAGGTTCTGACTACACAACAGAAAAACCCCAAATATCATCCAATACAACAACGGATGTATAAAAATGCTACTCATCACAATGTTCCATTTCTCTTGACTGTTATTTCCACTCATTTACAACTTTGAGGCCACGGTATAAGCTTTAAATATCCACTTACATTTACATACAAGGTTAATGAATGAAACATTCACCACTGCATTGGTCTTCGTCAGGGGTTTCTATGTTTCTGGTCACAAACTGTTTCAACCTCTAAACCTGTAATAAAAATAACCCTGTAATGTAAACAATGCTACGGAAGAGAAAAGGGAAAGATGAGAAAAAGATGACAAAGTTTTTACTGCAGATCATGCCCTCCACATTTTTCCCATCACAAATTTTGACTAAAAATGACCTCAAAAATCGCTGTTTCACAAAGTTTGTTTTCTAAATGAGCTTTCAAACTGGAGCTAAATATTCACATTGGCACTGAAATCTCTAGACTGATCCTAATAATTTATAGCTCATTTACTTTTTATTTTGACATATGAAAAATAAGTTTTACATAGGAACTTTGGAATTTTTAAGACTTTATAGAAAAAGGAAAAAAAAGGCCCTTGTCACCATGAGGACAAAACCAATTACCGTTTAAAAGTAAATATATACCACAAGAAAAGTGCTAATAAGCAAATATAGTTTCTGGCTAGTAAGTCAGTTTCAACATTGATCTCTTCCTTTGATTAACCACAAAACAATTACAGTACATGTAATCATTCTAATATGAATACTATGATTATTTGTTTGTGCTGAGTATACTGTTTTACAATGACCACACCGATTATACCCTATTGTAAAGATCACAAATTATTCCAACTGTTTACATTTAGTGTGAAATGTGAACATTTATCTGCCAAAGAAAAACCTGTTCACAGTCTTATTGAGACATGTCACTTGAGAATTATTACCTCTGATATGTTAACATTTTACTGAATAAGTCATTGCTGATGTATTGCCATTTTAGACACTTATTTTACAATAATAAAACCAATCACTACTTTGGACTGGCTGGGTGAATTAAGTAATTTAATTAATTCATTTATGTAAGCACAGATTAATGTATTCTTTTAAACTTCTTAATTAACACCAAATCTGAATTTTATGGTTTAAATCAAACCATTGCTGCTGGTTGAAATATGCAATTAATACATGGTGTATGTCATGACATCATTACTGGCACTGTTTGGAGTTGTAACTTCAATGTGGAATGAGTGGAATGTTTCAGAAGGTCTAAAGAAACCCCCCACCGTTCATTACACACCAAGCACTGGAACAACAATTTGATCTGCTCAAAAGGAGATTCTCGGCTACCCTCACCCTCTCTCCTTCAACCTATATGACAAATTCCTTAATTCTGACTTCATGTCTGAAGAACAGTCAGCACAAGAGCTGCAGACAGACAGAATGAAGACTTGAAGTCACATAGAGTCCAACTGACATAGCAACAAGCCGATCTAGTCGACCAACATTATCATTAGATATTGGCTTATCACAGAAATACTGTATCACTGTTGGCATATTTGTAAAACATCTTTGTGCTTAATTCAGGTTCAATGTTTCTGATTCAATTATGTTTTATGTAGTCATTTAATTCCCTGTGACATTTACTGACCATACCTTTCTTGAAAAGCCAACACTAAAGATTACATCATATCATTAGAATTTTTTTATGCATTTGCCTCAAAAACTATAGTATCAGTTGGGCTCTAGTAACATAAAATCATTGTCAGATCTACCCCCCAAAACCCAATGGTATCAGAATGGGGGAGGGAGAAAAAGATATTTGTATGAAGGTTGAGGGGGACGTGGTCCCAATCACAGCAACAAGAGCTTTGATGCTGTGCAGCTCCAGTCAAAACAGGTGGAAGAGTGACGGCTCTTTGGCTCCGCTGCTAGTCAATAGGAGGAGCTGGGGGCTCTCTTCCATCCCTCTGAAAGACCAAAATAAGGAAACTAGATTAACATGGTGGAAGTCCAGAACAGAAGAAAGTGAACAACCTTGATGATGATGATGATAAAGAGCTATGAAGTGACTTGGCCATTTTAAGAAATGTGGACTTAATTTGCAAACATAGCAACTACGGTTAAACAGAAAAATAATGAATAAAACAAATTTATAAAAAATCCAATTCAAGATTACAATAACAACTAATTCTTACTAATCTAAGTATAAAATGTGATGACAACCACAACAATTTAAGACTTTGTAGAAGTGACTGCACATTAAGACAAGAAAAGAAGTATTAAGAATAATAAAAGAGGTGCTCATTGAGCATAATGAAGACACATGGGTAAATAATAACCCATGATCATATACTTTTATTGGCTGAAGGTGCAGTCACTACCATAAATTCTTGTAGGTTTCAATGTCCTTCTGTGCAAATAATCCTCTCTCTCATATATATATATATATATATATATATATGAAGTCTTGTTTCTTAATCCACAAATTATTATGATGTTTCACTTGAAGCTGATTTTTGCCTGATAAAAAAGGTAATTCCCTCTTATGTTGGAATTCACTGTCAATGGTTTGAAATGCCAATGAAAACCCAGGCAAAGCAGGAAATAGATTTACAATATAATTTTCAAACATAGGTATTCAAACACTGACATTGTGGGGTCCAGTGGGTTTGCCTGTGGGACGAGGACCCCTGAGACTGGATGGACGCAGCAGGAACAAGAGCAAAGCCACCACCATCCATCCCATCATAACCAAGGGGACAGTCAGGTCGCCCCCTCCTCCTACTGATCCACCTGGACCTGGCACTGTAGACAAACGCACTTTGTTTGGTCTACATTAATGGTTCTAATTTGAGAACATTTGTACACGAGTACAGCAGTGCTTCCACATGACACAATATGAAAAAAAAAAAAAAAAAAAAAAAAAAAAAACACACACAGGGTCTAGTGTGAGTTTCATTAAGAACGTGCCATACATACATTCCAGAGGACACTCTGTGTCTGTGCAGTAGGACTGAGATTGCCTGAGCTGAAAGACAAATAATGCAAAGAAGGAAAACATTTGATGGAATAGAAGATAAGACAGAAAGAAAATGTAAATCCCTCTAATACTTTGATGCCTAAATTATTTATGCTGGTGACCACTGTCCTCATCTTTGGAGAGATAAATACAGGTGGTCTATGAGCATGCTGCTAATACAACTTGCGACATTAAACATGCAAACACATGACTAACTCAAAGCTTACGGTTACCACAGGCACATATTCACCCGTGAATGATGCAAAACTACCATCTAAGCTCTTCCTGATTTTGAGAACACACTGTTCAGGTCAGAACACAAATTCTTTAGTTATTTAGACAACACCCCTTTCCTGCTGCAAGCAAATCACAAAGCCCACAGGGTGGCTCACGCTCTGAGCCAACTACAGCTCGCCATGTAATTTACACCTGTTCACAAAGAGCCAAGGAGGTCACCTGGAAACTGACACAACATAACTACGGGCAGTATTATTTTAAACACTCACAAACTTTGTTTGTCTCAACAGGTTTGAGCCCATTTTTTCACAGCAAGGTGCGCAAGCTACAACATTGTGAAACCATCATTGCGTAGCAGATCTGACCGGCTCTCAAGATAAACACTGAACAGGAACCAGGATATGTCGGCTCAGTATCACCCAGTAGTAGCAGCTTTTCATTTCCTTATCCCCTCCTTCTCTACAGACGTACTCTTGGTAATTGTTTCAATATTAAAATCTTTGCTTCTTTCTCGACTTCAGGAGGACATAACTTGACATTGCATACATGGAATACTTTCATTTCCATTTAACCTATTCCAGCAAGTTGGCTCTGCCATATTCAAGTCTGCCAGCTGGAAGTGCCAGCAAAAGCCTCTCTATTCCATTACTTACCAGGTTGATGAGGCGCCTCATAGCATACTCATGGGTGCAGATGCACTCACAAGGATCAAAGCCTCCCTCCGCCATGTCTTACAAGTTGGTTTTCACCTGGGAATAAACAGAAAGTACTGTATGTTACTTAGACGTACACGAACAAGTGGGAGAAACCTAATGCTAGCTCCTTGTCAATGATGTGCTCTTTTGCTGTTACAAAAGCGCATGCAGATCCGGGGGGAGGAGACTATTTAGTTGCGGCCTGTCAGCGGACTCTGTGGCAGTATTATGCTGCATGTAATCCAGGTTTGATCTTACATGATTTGTTTTTTTCTCCATTAATGGTTTATAGCACATTGCAACACATGCAGACTAACAGGTTATACTCTACTTGACATCATTCTGTACATTTGTCTAAGAGCTGATTCTGTAGGCCTCTTTAAGATGTATACTAAAAAGCACCTTTGCAGTGCATAGTCTTTAAGAGAAAAATAATTAGGAGCCCCATAATAAGAAAAAGGTAGGAAATGGATTCATAATTCACATTTCATCTCAAGGTAGACAATAAATACTTAAAATAAATACTAGAAGGCAAAAATAACATAGAACACATTCAAAACAGAACGAACACACTGGTATGTGGCTATTGCTCGGGTTGTAAGGTGCATCATAGTCCGTAGATTTAACTAAATAATACCTAAATGTTCTACACATTGTATGAGAATAGCAACAGATACTACAGAATATATGTAAAGATGGCCAAAGTGTGAATCTGTAATGCAACAGCTGTAATAGACAACGTCATATAATAATCCCATCAGGCACATACTGATACCGTTCACCTGCAACAGCATAATATCGGCTGGACAAATTATATTCTCCCATCTCGACCCGAACCGGTAAATACTAAAGCGAAATATGCACGAATGGGAGCGTATACAAAGCTCAAAACAGAAGTTTCCATAAAGGACGTTTTGACTCAATTACAGCCCGTAACTAACAGCATAGCTAGGTTTCCATCAGTAGTAGTAACGTTAGCTAACGTTGTAGCTCCTGCAAATTCCAAGAGTGAAGCGACCAGTTTTGATTCTCGGCCCTGGTGCTCATTAAATATCATTGGAGACAGATGTGGCGGCACCGGAAACACGACTTACTTGAGCTTTCGTATAGACGGTCTGTAAATAAATGTCTAAAACAGGAAAGAAGGCCCGTCTTCGCCGCTGCCGCCGGAGCCCGTTAAACTGCAGACATGTCAACCGACCGTCCGTGTTTTGTTTGATACACGTGAGCACGGCACAACCCAGCTATTCATCAGGATAAACATCCGGGAACTCGCCGAGGACACGGGTGTGCGTCAACGACACATTACACGTCTTCCATTGGTTGAACGATTTGACAGGCGGGCTTTTCAGCCAATCGGTGTGAGGAAAGGCTTTGACGTCTGGATAGTAAACAAACCGTCCAGCTGTCAATCATCACACAAACATATAAACAGATGCAGCGGTTCAGAACTCGATTACAATGCCATTCAAATAGTTCAGGTTTATATAGGTGGCTCAACAGCATAAACATTTATTACACAGCAGTCTAATAATATGAAACACTAAGACAACTACTAATATGACCCCGCGACATTCTACCGATTCTCGAAGACTTTGGCTTTGACTATTTTATATATATAGTGTGTTTTTATTATAGCATGGTATTTCTAGGCAAACCTTCACTTATGCCTTATATGTCTTTCTTTAAAGAGTAGTACTGTTAAGCACTGTTTTAGTATGTTTTAGATGATGCAGGACCTCGAGATGAGGTATGGATGTGTACCAGCGCGCCAACCTTGAACCATGGGAGAAGCAGCAAGAAATTATGTTTTACTTTATTTGTGATGCTTTTCACTCCCCACCCTTAGATGAAAGAGGTTATGCAGTGAGTGTTCATGTGTGTATGAATGTGTATGAATGTTCAGGTTTCGGGAACCAGACATTGGTGTCTTGAATGGAATCTTCTTCTGTAAAACGAGCTATATATATATATATATATATATATATATATATATATATATATATATATATATATATATATATATATATATATATATATATATATATATCCTGTTGCTGATGGGGTGCTAGTTTGACAGTGCTAGAAATGAGGTGTGTTCCATCACATGATGAGGAAATGTCCTGAAGGTAAGTTTGAAAACAACACAAACCCATGTCCTCTTTAATGAAACTTCCAGTCTCGACTCCATGTAGCTACACTGTGTGTGTGCGCGCGCGTGTGTGTGTTTCTGGACTGACTGAGGCAGGCAGAGGCAGGACACGGCGAGCTGCCTCTGAAGTGAAAGACGCCGAAAGTGAAAGGAGGGCTACACATCTGTGAACAGCAGCCTCCACACGGACGGACAGCAGAGAGAGAGGGAGGCCCCGGGTCGAGCTTCGAGGCAGCAGCAGCAGCTCTACAGACGCGGCCATGGCTAACATCGCGGTCCAAAGGATCAAGCGGGAGTTCAAAGAAGTTCTCAAAAGCGAAGAGGTGCGTTCACGTTACTGCGTTGTCCTAAAGCGTCGATGCAGCTGCGCGTTTCCTGTTGTTTCTATTCAGATTGAACGTCTTTTAGCCGTTGTTATGGCAGCGACTGTTTCACTCCGCTAACGCCAGGGTCCCGGTAACGCTAGGTCAGGCCTAAACGGGAGAACTTCAGCTAGCTGTATCGTTAGCTTGATGTCAGTGCCTGGTCGAACCTTAGCCTCATACGAGACTCTCCGGGCGCCGCACTCTGGATAGCCTAAGCGTGAAAGGAGAAACGGGCTCCATTCATTTCAGCCCTGCTTTATTCTGCGTGTACCGACCGCAACTAAGCGATGCTTTCCGTAAAGTCTATGTTGTTGTCTGTCCCTACGGGATGTGTATTTTTTTCAATATTGAAGATTTTATAATAAAGAAGGTTGTTTTTTCTCGCGCGTGCTTTTAATTGTGGGTGTAATTCCGGGTTTCACCTGCGCCCCAGTGAACCAGAGGCAGGGGGCGCTGTGGTGCAGATACCAGACAGCTAAAGCAGGTTTGAGAGTAATTATAAGCACACGCGAGGTAAAACACCCCTTTTACTGAAAAATACACAATATTGAAGAAAACAAACACTCCGTCGGGACGGATACGAACCGTAGCTCTAAGGTTAACACATGTTTTTTTTATGAATGGTACAATTAGGAAATAGTATGGGATCAATGAAAGGAACCCGTTTCTCATCATGAGGGAGTAACGTTAACGTTGCCTGGAGAGTCTCACGTGAGGCTAGTCGAACCTCCGCTGTTATGTCAGGTGGGTGTGTTCAGGAAACACCGGGGATTTAGCTTTGGCCCTATGTTTCTGACTTAACAATAACCGCTACTGAATCGCTTTCTTGTGTAATTACTGACCTGAATACAACCTACCTTTGATGGGCGACGCCTCATTCAAGGGCTCCTCGAATGTTTCCTAACGTAGTTATAAGTTGCTGTCAGTTTGTCTTTTAGCGAGCTGGGCTGACGGTCACGTTATTTTGACAGCTCAGCCACAGCTAGCATTAGCTATAGCCTCGCCCGCTATAACTTCACTGACCTGACAAACTTATCAAACATTAATCAGATGCTCGTTTACATGTGGAAACTATTTTAACATGTGCAGTGTGTTTTTCTGCCGCTTGTCAAGTTTTACTGTGGGGTTAGTCAATAACTTTTGTTAGCTTGGCTTTAGCCAGACAAAACCACACTTTGATTTTTATAGAAAATGATAATTGTTTTTCCTTTAACAATGAGTTGTGTCACCCTTTGCCGTTTATAAGTGAAAGTGCGTTGTGTAGTTTTACACTTGACAGACACATAGGACACAGACAGAGCCCTCTGCTACAGTAACGAAACCAGTGTTTTTCCTGTTCTTGTTCCCATCTCACAGACAAGTAAAAACCAGATAAAAGTAGATTTGGTGGATGAGAACTTCACAGAGCTGAGAGGCGAGATAGCAGGTCCTCCAGACACACCATATGAAGGTACTGTCAACCACCTGCATCATAATTACATTCAGTCACCTTCTTTGTACCATCTGTGTTCTGTCTAAAGGTCCCACATCATAGAAAGTGACATTTGAATTGATTTTTCAAAATAAGAAAGTACCAGTACTTCTATATTTTAAAATGTTCGAGGCACATAGAAATGCACAACACCGCCCATATTCAGAAACTGTGCCTTTAAATGAGCCTCCAGGACTTCCATGAAGTTGTGATGTAACAATTACACAGACACTACACATCCCCCATTCACACCCATTCAAAAAACAAGTATGAGAGAAGAGAGTTAAAACAATATGGAGATCGTTCATGCTACTTAAATATGTGAATATATATTTATTGGGGATATAAACACTTCAAATGAAATCAAAAAGCATAAAATAGAGAACCTTTAACATTACAGATCACAGAAATGCTTTCCCCTGTATATAGTCAGTTAATAAAGACAATCCCGATTCTGACACTGACTTTCCAGGATATTTATTCAAAGCCTAACAATTTGTTGTCTTAATTCATGTTATTGTTTACTTCCCCCCCCCAAGGTGGCAGGTTTCAGCTTGAAATAAAAATTCCAGAAACCTATCCTTTTAACCCACCAAAGGTAGGTCCTCTTTAAAACCCTTTCACTTGTTGAGTGTGTTGATGTCCTGTGCACTAGTATCCTGGTGATTATCATGGTGTTGAAAACACAATATCTTGATGTCAAAAACCTCCATATGCTCTACCCTGGTTTTAGAGAAAGCTGTATATACAAGTTGAAGTGTCCCAGTGATATATGATATATACAGGTTCTTATCTTAATGTAGAAATTAAAGAGGCACTCTAACAGATAATGTGGAGAATAAACTGTAATGTTGCAAAGAAAGTAGAATCCTGGCAGCCAGTGAATAAATCTAATTAATCTTCAACTGTTGAGGTAATGATGATGTCTGACATGTTAAGTAATCAAACACACACCAGAAGACTATTAGGATCAAATGTGGGGACAGGTGATCCCTTATCGCATGATATGTGATGTCATAGTGGCATCAATGTATTTGATAGACATACTGAAGTTACAGGAAAAGCTATTGACAATACTGTTATATATAAATTAACTAAGCAATAACTTATATTCATAATTTATACAGTGATTATAATTCTAAATATATATTATAGAAATAACTTTGATTATTGTTGATGATTATTGTTTGGGTGCACGCTAGTTGGTGTGCACCAAACCGTCCATTCCAACCAAAGGTGACTTGATTCAGTTCTGTTTTGTTGGTTTTAAAGCATCGGTGGCACTCAGCTGCTCTGAATCAAGCAGACCCAAAACCTCCAAAAAGAGGTGGTCTCAGGTCTTGTTCGCCTCCCCCTGGTCAGAATGAAAACTTGGGTCCAAACAAACTATTCAAGATGCATCATGGGAGCAGTTACTAGCTATTTTATTTCTTGTTTTAAGATAAATTGATGAAATGTCAGTCGCACCAATTTTGGTTGGTTTGCAGATGTGAAAGAGTATCATGGTGGGGCCTATAAGCTACGTAGTAAGAATGTTATTGCCTGGTGCCAACCAAATAATCAAACTAGTGGTGTGAAAGCGTGTGTTTTTATTACCTTGGATTAAGCTGTTTGTGAAGCCTGCTGTTTTGCACCACCATGTTGTTACAGTAGCCTAGAATGGACACACCAAACAATGGCTCTAGAGTTTGCTTTTAAGTTTTTCGTGGCTAGTGTAGGTCCTCCTACACATAACCTTAATTGAAATGCCAAAAACACACACTGTACAACCATGCTACCACAGTATAAATGCTGTGGAAACTGTATAAAAGGACATATTTGTATCATCTTATAGCTTTTGTCATTTTGACCAGCTCCACCAGAATATAACCACAAAACCATGACAAGTCTCAAGACCCCAACACTCGTGTACATATAAACATACCTTTTGTAACCTGCAGTTTCCCCGTTCTCCATATCACCACACCTTTCTGATCCAGAATACCTGTCTGTCTGTCTTAGGTGCGCTTCATCACTAAGATCTGGCACCCTAATATCAGTTCTGTAACGGGAGCAATATGCCTGGACATTTTAAAAGACCAGTGGTGAGTGAGACACGCCTGAACTTCCTGATCTACTCTACTAAATATCCCGGTGTCCTCCATCTCTGCAGCACAAGCAAGAAAACACACACACACACACTCACACTCACACACACTCACACTCTAACTTCTCCTCTGTCTCACCCAGGGCAGCGGCCATGACCCTGCGAACGGTCCTGTTGTCTTTACAGGCTCTGCTTGCTGCAGCAGAACCAGATGATCCACAAGATGCAGTAGTAGCAAACCAGGTGAACAAGACGTGTGTGTGTTGATGTTATAATATTGGTGTTTGGTATTCAGATGGTAAAAGTAAAATGTTGATCATCGACTTTTTATGTGTATGATGTTGTTTTTCTACCTTTACTGTACAGTGTAGGTATAAACACTGTAGTGTTTAAAAAAAAAAGTTTTTTAGCTGTTGTACTGAACTTTGTCTCTGCATCCTCAGTATAAACAGAACCCAGAAATGTTCAAACAGACAGCACGGCTGTGGTCTCACGTCTACGCGGGCGCGCCTGTCTCCAGTCCTGACTACACACGCAAAATAGACAACCTCTGTGCCATGGGCTTTGATAAGGTTGGGACAGCTTTTTGCTTTTATTTGCAAAATAAAATATTTTGTAATAACATTTATGTCAGTAAAAACATTGCAGCTGGGAACTTTTGTTTGACATGACAGCTTCCTTAGCTTATCCAGAAAATGAATCTGGAACAAGTTTGATCCGAGATTAATGGTTTTATAATAAAAAAAGCAATTTTTTAAGTGAGAATGTGGGGAAAAATAGATTTTTTTTGTAAATATATATATATATATATATATATATATATACACACACACACACACAGACACATTTTTTGACTTAATGATTTATTGCAAAATTAAGCAGTGGATCCAGTGATGGTAAAAATAGTCTTTAAATCAAACTTGTGATGTCTCACTTTAATAATAGTTGTTAAAGTAAGAGGATTTGTTTTTAAGGATGCATAATTTATTCAAACAATGACCGTTGAAGGCACGTGTGATTCCTGTTAAACTCTTCTCCCCTCTCAATTCTTTAATTTCCCCTTTGTATACAGAATGCAGTAATAGCGGCCTTGTCCTCAAAATCCTGGGATGTTGAAACTGCGACAGAGCTGCTCCTTAGCAACTGAAACCCAGCGAGATGTGAGCATCCCAAACCCCTGTTCGTCTTAGCATCAGCTCCTCCTCCTCCTCCAGCGCCATTCCACCATTGCCTTTTGTTACCACAGACAGCACCCCATTCGCCACAGCAGTCTGAGCCTTCTTTTATAACTAATTTGTTCACTACAAACTTATCGCCAGCAGCACCACAGACGCCAAGATGCACACCGCACCGTTGCCTGTCTGACCCCATCTGTCCGTTATGCTACAAGTCTTCTTCCACTAACTAACGTGTATCCCAGTAATAAGCCCCCCAGTCATGCATCATGTCTTCCATGCCCTTAATCATACTCTCAAACATTTTTTTCTCTTTTTCTGAAAATTGCAAAGACTCCAATAACTTGCAGCTGCCTGGTATATATTCCAGGGTGAAACATCAAGGAAATCCTGTACACTGCTCTAACAGAACATACTTTAGTCCTTCAGCGACAAGATGCACTTTTGTCACACAGTACTCTTTATGGACATTTAATACTTAAGTACGGCTGGATTACATTTACTTGACTGCATAGTGTTCTGCATGAGCAGTGCAACAGGACTTTTTTTCCTGACTAGTTTACTCTAGATGCTTCAATCATCTGCAGAGGTTTGTTTTCTTCTATGTCTGTGGGATTAGAAGAGACGTCCTCTTGTCATCCACACACATGCACAGACGGAAAGTAATCTGTAAATAGATGAAGTGTAAATTTGAAAATACGATGGGGATATACTTTTTTCTTACATGGCATTGTAAAACAAATTATTTTAAATATAAACTATGCCTAGTTTACAATAATATAGGGAGATACCTTTTTATGCTTTTGTGATCCATGGGAAATCCCCCTGAATGTCCTGTTGGGTTTTTCATTCATCTTTTTGAGATTGTTGTTTAGGGGTGGCACAGCCGTGTTCTGGCCTTACAAGCGTAGAAAAGTGAAAACCCTAAAGATCATTTACATGCCACCTTCTCGACTACACAATCAAACCAAAACTTCTTTTGCCTTTTATTGTCCTTGCATGTTCTACACTGCCTTTTATTTAATTTAGCCAAATGGCGTGGCCGTGGGGTGTCTGTCCCATTTAACATCCCTTCAGATTTGTGGAACTTGCAAGATTCCTTCCAGTTTTTGGAAAGAGCCACCTGGAACCTCTGCTTGGACAGCAACTGAGTACATACCCATTTCAGCATGAAATACCTGTAGGGAACCAAAGCCTTTTTTTCTGTTATTATATATTATCTAACATTACGAGTATGTTGCTAGGAAATGCTCCTATGCTCTGAACAGGGCTTTTCTGGAACAATTACTGGACACACCTCAAGAATTGAGTGATTCTGGATGTCATTAAGGATTTGAGTTTGCAATGCTGTGGATTTTTTTTGTTTGTTTTTTCAGAGCAATCAGTATCAACCATAGACACGTTCTTTAGCCACGGTTAAGAATGAGAGGTTGCCTTCTGTCAGTCCTGATCAGCCTATCATAAGGAGGGGGAGCTGTGCACCTAATCACTGATACAATCCAGCAGCACTCAGTCAATACTTGGCCATATATACAGGTATAGAGGTGACACCCTATATTCTGAACACGCTTTATTACTCAGCCAAATAAAATGCTCATTGAGGTTGTTTTGTGAATGTCTTTCAAGTAGTTAAAGAGGCTGGAACTCTGTTATTCTATGAAGCAGATAGCAGGCCTGCACAGTGTTTTTGCACATTCTGAGGTACATGGACTGTAAAGAAATGCTTAGCCTATAGAAGTGGAGTGTGTGTGATACATCCTCACACACACACAGCCTTTTTTTTTTTTTTAAGTGAATTCTTTCTTTTGCTTGCCCTCCAGCTCAGTCCCTACCAACACAACGGCATATTTCGGTACCACATGGCGATATCGTGCCATTTCTCCACTGACTGAACAATTTCCAGCCAGAGCCAAAAAAAAAAAATCAGTCAGTGGTAGAAAGAAACACACACCATTTCTTACTTGTAAATACAGGTTCTTGATAAAACGCCTCCTCATTATCACTAGAGCACCATTGATGAATGGATCTATATTTTGTAAGAAAAAGAAAGGACAAAAAAAGGAAAGAGGCCCTCTACCCGTCTTCCTGATGTTCTCACTCTGTACAATATTGCACGATGACGAAGCATAAAAAAGGGGCTGTTGCATCTCAGTTTCTCCAGTCTGATTGAGACTTATTTTCCTTTTGTTTCCTTGGAAGCAAGCATCAGCAGTATAAAAAGCATGGTTATTTATTGTGACAGTGTCATGTTTCTTTAATTAAAAAAAAATGGAAAATGTTTGCTTTTGTCTGTTGCTTTCAAAAAGAAAAAAAAAAACTATGCAACTTAAAGTACTATGATCAAGACAAATGCACTACACGGTAACATCTAAAAGCATTTATTTTCTGGAAAAAAATTAAATATGATCATGAGAATAGGCATACTTTTAACTACATCAAAAATAAGTCATCACCACAATCTGCAAGGTTTCCACTCATTCAATGCTTCAAAGCAGGCTGTACCAACAAAATAAGTGACAAAAAGTACAAAAAATATTTAATTGTAAAAGATGACAAAAACCTGAACACAGACTTGTATATATTGTTTATGCATTCCAAAGTGAAGTAATGTTACATACTTCAGCAGTTTAAAAAAAAAAATTAATCCCAGCTCCATTTCTTAGGTGAGGAGCAGGCAACTTGCTTGGAACACAGTATCCAGAAATGTTGACAGTTTCAGTTTGTCCATTAACATACTGGAAATAAATCTAAAGGCCTTCAAAAGCAAGACAGGTGGCAGTTAAGAAGCCTCAGAGATTCTACCTGGCCTCGTGACACTATTACCAAGCTAAAGCACCTAAACATACTCAAGTTAGAAACCTAAACAAAGATTATAAAATTTTGGTGCCAGTTCATCTGTTAAATACACAAACCCAATGCAATGATGTTCCTGTGTTTTAACCATTTGCTGCAGTTTTAAATTATTTTTTTTATGGATATTCAAAAACTGTAAATTTGCACATGGGTATTTACAAAATACAAGTGAGCTTGAAATTAAAAATATTGTGCAGCTGACACAGAGGAAGAGGTCATGAGACACACAGTAGGATTTTTTCCCAGGGAGTTTAATAAGCAACAATCATAACCAGATTAAAATGTTTGTAAAATGTCCATCCTGTTTTTTTTTCTCTTAAAAATGGCTCCACAAAAGAAGCAAAGAGCAACAAACACAAAGGAAAAAAAAAATGTTTAAGTAAGACCTACATACAATGAGCTTCAAATCATGACTACAAGGTGTTTAAAACCTTCTAGGATGTCAGTGGCGTGTGTGTGGACATGTTTGTGGATTAAGAAAGGTCCATAATGTGTCCAGGAAAGCTTTAGTCAGAGGAGCGTGTACGCAAGGGTTGGGATGGGGAGAGCAGGAGTCTGGCCCATTCTCTACAGCCGCGACGTCATCTTCAGAGATTTTCTCTTTACCTGAAAGGCCACACAAGTTTGGGAGCAAATTAATCATCTTTTGCAATGTTTTGTGAAATTGTACCTTAAAAAAAGCTTCACTTCCACAAAGTTCACAACTACACAGTCAACCCACCCTCCTGTATAAACCTGCTTATTTTCCTCAGTGAACCTTTAGTAGTTAAAACTGTTAAAAGTATTCTAAATTAAATATATTAATATTTCATATGTAATTTTTTTGTTCCTGGACTCGGTACCTCCCTTTCTGTACTTGCTGTGCTGTGCTTCAGGTGGGTCCCCTCTGGGCTGGACCTCAGCTCTACCTCATTGTCACCCTCACTCCCCAGAAGGAGACTTGTCTCTAAATCACTCCCTGACTCCTCCCATTTGTCACCATTTCATAAATGGTCTTCTGGGGGGAAAAAAGTTGACATCTGAATGGGAATAGTAGTAATTTTTTGTCAGTTACATCTTATTTGTTATACATCTGCAAATAGGACTAAGCTAGGATAAATTAAGATACTACGGTGGTTAACTCCCATCTAGAGGACCATCTTAACAGATTTCTCTCTCCTTCACTCCGCTCCTACCTCTGCAGATCAATCTGTCTCTTTGTCCCTTCATCATTCTGCTGTTGTTGTTTTGACATCTTGATGTTGATTGACTCTGCTGATGGGTTGGAGTTGGTGTCGGCCCCTCTCTTCCTGCCTCGGCCTGCTCCGGCCGCTGGTGCTGCTGCTCCCTCCTTTTCCGCCGCCAAAGGGGCAGCAGCGGTGGTTTTGGGCGGGCGGCCACGCCGTTTGACGGGCGACGCTTCTGATCCTGCGTCCGGTGTCGCGTTCTGACTTGCCTCCTCCTGAGAAAGAGTGAGGAAACTCAGCAAAAACTCTGCATTGCTTTATTTTGAATGATTCCAGATAGCACTGGGTCGCCCTATATTACCTTCTTCCCCTCGTCAATCTTGATGACGGGGTTCTCGTTGTTTTCCTGCGTCCGGCTCTCCGCTAACTCTGTGGCAGCGTTGCTGTTACTACAAGACAAGCGTAAATGTAGTAAGAACAGGTTTCCTGATTCTGTGCAGTAGTACTCTGTGTTTATCGTTCCTGTGTCTACCTGTTCTTGTTGATGGTTGAGGAGCTCAGCGGGGAGGAGTTGGTGCTGGTGTTACTGGATGTATCGGAGGCTGTGGTGGTCTTGGTGAAGATCCTCCTCCCTGGTACCGTGAGAGGCTTGTTCACAGCTCCCAAAACTGGAGCAGGTTTAGGCTGCATAAAGGCAGGTCAGGTGGAGTTAATGCTGGGTTCCAATGAATTCAGAAATAATACCTTTAAAGGCTGGGGAAAAGTCTGTCTTTTAATATCTGGGTCCTAAAACTTGGGCAGTACTTAACTTTTTTATTCAATTCTCCTGAAAAGTTTTATTTGACAGCCACTATTATTTTGGTTAACTCATGTAGTCTAAATAAAGAGTTCTGGCTTGTTAAAAAATACTTTCTAGAATCTTAGTGTCGTTGTCAGGGTGGTTGCTATGTGTGCAAAAGCCAAGATGATTTACCCCAAAAGCAAGACTATGGTGAAGAGGAAACATACACTGGTGCACTATAATACTGTCAATGCCGTTTTATATTTCAGTGGAACTTATTTCAGTGCCAATATAACTTTTCCTAATACAATTGTTTCAATACCAATGTTTTCTTTTTCGGTTTTGTTTTCAATATGTTTCCATGTCACTGTTCTGGCGCCACAAAGGTATTTCTCTTGGAAAGAAGAGACTGTATAAGCCAGAACATAAATATTTTCAGACTCACAACAAAATGAAAAAATACTCCTGCGAATCTGCACTCATGACTATATGCTCCTTTTTTTTAAGCTTTAGTTTTTTTTAGAATCTGTTTCTCATTTACCTTTCCGGTTAGCAGCATTTGTCTCATCTCTGTCGTCAGATACTCTTTATCATTTTTGAAGTCCTGTTGAACAAAATTACAACCAAAAAATATATATTAGCATAAATTTCTAGCCATTACCACAGTTGTATTATTGGTTATAAACATGCATCCATATTTATCAATCATTGAGGGTAAGTCCATGGAGATTTATTTTATACATTTGAGATATCAAAAGGTGTTTTATGCATGTGTGTGTGCATTGCCTTGTCCTGCGCAAGGAAGAACTTGGAGGGTAGAACAGGATCTTTCGGACAATCCAGGTGACATGCAGTGCTCTTGTTGGCGATGACAAAGAGGGCGACATCACAGACAATATACAGCTTCTGAAACCACAATAGCACAAAGACGCTGTTAGTGAGTCTAAGGACAAGCTGAACAAACGTCAAGTAGATAAGCTTCCATAAATCATGTGCTACAGCTTTACAGACATAAATTGTCACACTATTACTATAATGGCCCAATTTTTTGGGGAGAAATAAAAAACTTTTATAAAAATTAAATTTTCTGCATTTTTTTTAACAATTTGATCAAAAAGGCCTAGACAGTGAATGACTGTGGTCACACTGTAAATAGAACATTATGTGTCACTTGTGTGGCATTAAATAATAAAGCGATTCAGGCAAGTTTTTGAACATTTTAATGTGACTTAGGCAACTTTAAACCTGGTCATAGGACTACAGACAGAAGCCAGCCTATGGCTGTAATCATAGTATTGTAAATATACATTAATTATCTTTTTTAATAAATAATTCAAAATCAAAGTTATAGAAACGATAAAATAAATAGTGGAATTAAAAAAAACAAAAACTGACTTGCTGAAATAGCCTACGTCACCCTCCTTACTTAAGCCCTTGTCCTAGAGGACACAAAGAGTATGATCCCTTCAACTCAAAATTAAGGCCATTTTACCAGATGTGGCAGCATCATCAAGAGATGATTTAGGCTCACAGGCTGACATAAGTTGTTGACCCAACTAAAAGGATACTTTATTATGTTTTCACTTTATTGGCCGTTTTTTCTTTGTTGTTTTGTGGTTTGATTATATATTTATTTTCAACATATTTTTTCATTTCCATTTCATTTTGTCTGTACCTCATTGGCCTTTGCATCATCAGGACACTGTGCATCCTTCGTCTGTTTGATGTTCTCGACCATCTTCCTAAGAAAGGCGTGACTGTTGTTCTCGTTCTTGGTCATCAGCACTTCCAGCATGAACCACAGACACCTACACAAAAGCACAATAAAAATGCGGTGTCACTCATTATTTAGCTTTTTATAACCAAGTTTTCATGAAAACAGAACATGGCCATTTTTGCAAACTAAACTAAAATAGTCAGTGCTCACTCTTTGATGTCTTTGAGTTGTTCATATTCCTGTGGTTTTGTGAAGTCTGGGTCATGAGCCAGCAGGTGGATCATAAAGGGAACAACATACTCCGGTAGGAGGGAGACAGGTTTTTCTGGGGGGGAAGGAGGGAGTTAGGGAATGATTTATTATAAGGTCAATGTGGTCTTTAATAGTCAAAAAAAGTTTACATCATCAGCAGTATCTAATCAACCACAGTTTTTATACCTACCCTGAGCGAGTGGGTTCTGTTTGAGGAACTCTCTGCGGACGGAGATGTTTTTGAGGAGGCACTGTCGGGCATGAGCACGGCGCTCCTTCACCGGGTCCTTGGCACACAGGGCGAAGACGGCCAGGTACTCCAGTGGCAGCAGCAGTTTGACGAGAGCCAAGTGCAACTTCTGAGCAAAGATCTGACGGACCTGATAGCACTCATCCTTTATGGAGGAGGGAACAGAATTAGTGGAGTATTACAGGAAAAAACCCTCAAACATTACAAAGAGTGAGATTTCAACACACATACACAGCTTCTAGCATATTGCAACAGACCTTTTGACATTTAGTCACAGTAGGGAAAGCACAGATGTTACTAACAACACTATAAGGTGCCATATGAAAAACACACTGTTTCAGTGCTTGTATGTGGGTGGCCACCACCAACAAATATTTCTTGCAAATGCCCAGGACCTGGGTAAACTAAACTAAGGCTGTATCGTGGGAATAGCCCCAGGACAGAGCTGCAGTTTGCTGGCAGACAGACAAACAGCCGGGGAGCAGAGCCAGAGACCTGCTGCTGCCTGCTGGAGGAATCAACACCACGTTCTGTACTGTGCCAGATCATTTTATAGGCAGGAGTTGTTGTTTTTTTAAACTCCTACAAACTTGTTTTTAACCTAACCTACCTGAAGCAAACACCAGATTCGCACAACCTCAGTGGTAAATAAAAACCATCTCAAGTGCTAGTGAGTTTATACATTGTTAACTTTACTCAGTAAGTAGATATCTGTGTCCAAACAAGAACGTCTGTGCGCTGTATTTATTCCTCATATCTTTGCTTGCTGGCTGTTTAGGGTCAAACAAACAATGATCCTGCGGTCAAACCCGTGCAAGTAAGTTTGGTGTGAACACATCAGTTGCAACCACAGATTGTGGTGCTATGTTTTCTGCTATGGGTTCACACTAAGCGGTTGCCATAGTAGCCAGCAGAAGGCGGGTGAAGTTTTCATCCTGTTTGGACAGGATGAGAAGGCCATTGCGGTGCTTGATCCTTAAGGTATTATGACCAAAGCGTGTCAAACACATGTTATTAAGCCCCCAGGGAACTGTGTATAATATCAGCCCTTTTACAATGGCTCTGCTTTAATCAGACACCCTGGTAACAAGACAGCGTGGCAGTGAGCCAGCACGTTTTGTTGCAGGATGCTGACACAGAAGCTTTCATTCATTTTAGTATTTATACCTGTGCTTTCCCACTGTGAAAAGTCACAATGGCTTATGTGAAAAGACCAATGAAAAAAGTTAATTAAAGGTGAGACTGACGTTGATGACAAGGCCGCAGAGCTGGAACTGCTCAGGCGTGATGATGTCATGGTAACAGGGCTCCTGGGCCAACTTCATAATGGCTCCACCTGCTGCCAGCCTGAGACGAGACATGTCTGACTTGCTGCCAGGATAAAGAAACAAGAAAAAGGGGCGGAAGGATAACAAAGGGAAATTAGAAATACATAATATCCTGTTCTATGTTTTCCATACAATGCTCACTATATTTAAAGGGTCTCACATGTTACAACCCTGCACAGCAACCTTCCACTCCTGAGTTACCTGATCTTCTTTTGCTCTGTGAGGTCTCCCTCGCTGACCAGCATGGCTGACAGCAGGCGCAGGGTGGAGTTTGCCGACTTGGATTGGTTGTTCTTCATTCCTAGTAACCAACGCACCAGCAGCTTGATGGCCTGAACCTGATGGAACAGTTAGAGCAGAAGTGAGTAGATAAAGTGGACTCACTCACTCCAAAATTATTAAACAAGGTTGTGCATATAAGTAGTTAAGATTTTATAATCAAAATCAGATCTGAGTGTGTTTCTCACCTTAGCCAGAACCTCAGGTGAGACTTCCTCGTCAGTGGTCCACAGCTTCCCGTTCTTGTTTCCCACCGACTGGAGACATAGAAGCACATCAGTCACATGCTTTTTTTTTTTTGCATGAACATATACTTAATCAGAACAATCATTTGTTTACCCATCCCAAAATATATTCATGCTGGTTAAAACCTGTACTTAACGTAAACATGTCAGAGTAAAAGATGCATGTGTCACCTATGACACAGTTTGATCTCCACACACCCTGTCATTCATGAGCAAGTCCTTGACAATAAAGTTGGCCACTATGGACTTCATTGGTGAAGCAAACTGATCTGGGGCCAGCATGGAGATGTGGCCCAGGGACACGAGAGGAGTGATGAGCTGCTCAGGCACATCTGCGTTCAGACTTCGCGACAGAGGCTGAGGGAAAAAGAAACCGAGTTAAAATGATCCAGAAAAGTAATCACGCTACACTAAAAAACCAAGAAGAGAATTCCCTGCAAAAAATTTAAATCTTAAGAGGTGAAAATTTTTGGTATTATGTGGCCACCCACATGGAATTATCTTATTCCACTGGAAGATAATTCATCTTATTTCAAGCTTTTTGTCCCTAAAACAAACCCAACATTTTCCTAAAAAAGATTACATTTACAAAAAGCAATATTTCTACTCAATATTGGACTAACTGTACCAAGAACAAGATATCTTCATGTTCTTGCATTGTTTACTTTAAAAGAATAAAACTGTAACTCTAATGACTGTCTCTGAAAATCACAAAGTTAATAATAATTAATTCCCTTACCTCAAAAATCTGTGCCAGCTGCACTTCCTTGTTGTTGAAGATGGCATGGATACAGTGGACGGCCTGCTTGGCCTGGTGAGGTGTCCCTCGCTTGGCTTTCTGATGCAGGACGGGAATCAGAGTCCTGATGGACACATGAGTACATTAGGTAGAACTAATGCAAAACATTATTTTTATTTAAATCCAGATGTAGACCAGTTACTGCTAATAATGTGGACACTGGCCTCCAGGCAGGTATGTATTGTTCTCATGTTTGAATGCTCAAGGCCTATTGATCCTACAGTAATAAAAGTCTGAGACTATATTCCAAAAAATTGTCTACTGATTGAAATCATCATTTGCACATGATCACTTCGGTCTCTTACGATCTTATTTGTTGTAACTCTGTCTCGATCTTCTGTCCAGTGTTTCTGAATATCTGGATGGCGGCCTCTGCAACCTTGTCGTCCTCCATCTTTAAACACTGGAGCAGAGACTCGTATGTCTCTGCTGAGTGGAACGCTGTGGGGTGGGTGAACGACAGGACCTAGAAGGAATGAAAAAAAGAGTAGAAGCTTGTTCAATAAGTACATTAACTATCTAGAAAGATGCAATTACATTTTGTGTGTTTAAGTTCTACCATTCGGTTAAAATCGTGTATATAGTATTTAGGCATTGGTTTTCATTCATTTTTGTATCAAAATTCACTTTTGCAGACTTCTTCAACCCATGTCATGTACCTTGAGTAGTTCTAGGCCAGAGCGGATGGCTGTATCAGGAGTAACACCCTCCTCATCGTCATCGGCTGTGCCCTCAATGGACTTGTTAAGCAGCTTCACCAGAGCACTAAAAGAAAAAATATTAACTCATTTAATATTAATCTGAAATTTCAATAACCTAAACCTCTATGTAATATTTGTCAACATTTTTAGGCAGAAAAATTGCATTTATTAAGACATAGTAGCTAACAGCGGTTGGTAGATTGCACAATGTTAGCACAAGGAGTCACTCAGTACTTGTGTTTCCTTTCTCATGGTGTTTTTCCATGAAGCAGAAAGGGTTAAACCTATGCTGTCTCAGAGATGCAGTTACACCTCACCACCACAAGGTGTCTCACTGAATGAGAAAAGCCTGTTTATGGCATTACACAATGACATAGATACAGGAGTACATGAAGCTCTCTGTCCTACTGCTGCTCTGCTGAATGACTGTAAGAGCAGGATTACAATATAACACCATTCCTTTCTTTCTGAATACACATTTACTTTATTGTATGTGAATTTATTAGTATGTTGTAAAATCTAGAGAATGAAACCCGACCAGAATTACTCTTGTGTTAGGATTTATTTCTGACCTGATGGCCTCAGAGTCGATGTGGACGGGAGCGATGCGCTCCAGCAGAAACTTGACCATCTCCAGGAAAGGGTTGGTGGGCTGTTTGGGGAACGTCAACTTCCGAGTGATTTCCCTCTGTGCATGGTACAAACATCAGTATCATTAATACTCACATTCATACATTTGTGCATCTACATCTGTATACAATGTCACATTATGAAACGTTTTACTGCACTAATTTAATTCTTGTTGCCATATTATTGTTTCCCCTCACTACTCAAATAGTATTCAAATACATGAAAAACAGGTTGCATGGTTTTACCATGGTAAACAGTAGAGTAATGATTCATGTTGTGAGCCTTCACTTTTGTAGCATGACATTATTGCTGCCAATACCATATTTGTTTATTAAGGGAAGTTATTTCAAGAGTCATGTCATTGTTCCTTGCAAAGATATCTATAGTCTTTTTTTGCACCTGCTTCCTACATACAGCAAAAAATAAATTAAAGTGACATACATTTTGACTCTAAATTCTGTCTTTAGTCACAATCATAGATCAAAATGTCTATTAATCAAAAATAATACATGTCTATTTGGAAAGCTTTAAGAGCCAAGTGCAGTCAGTTTGTGTCAGACCATGTTTCTAGAAATCTCTGGAGCTGGCCCGTCACGATGACTGTATTTATGAGAATTTTGTCAGTTTAAAATAACCTGGGATATTTCTTAAACGCATGTGTAAATCAGTAAAGAGAAAGAGAGGAGGGGACTGGCAGTCTTTCTTTGAAATGTTTGTGTGAAATGTTCAGGGTCCTCTCACCACACAGATCTCTGCCTGTTTGCAGGAGCAAGTCGGGCTGATGAGCATGTCCAGCTGGACTCTGAGCTTCTCGTCCTCACCAAGAACCTGGTTGAACTTCTTCATGAAGTCCTGGGCCTTTCCGGCATCTGGCAAGTTTTCTGGAAGCACACAGGAGAGGTATGGATTAGGAGGATCGCTTGGGAAAATCCTAACAATAGTAGGTTATAGCAGAGTATTTAATAAATCTGTGTAGACGTTTCCAACTTACTGGCAATACTCATCAGCTTCCCAAACATGGCTGTGTTATTGGCCTCAGACTAAGGAGGAAAAAAAACAGTCATACCCATGTTGGGACATTAATTTTTTGGTTGTTTAAAGGGAAAAATTGGAGAGTTGTTTGTGCGAGTTAACACACCACTGGAAGCTTATGAAGGTCCAGCAGCTCTTTGACCAGACCTCTCAGCATGTTCTGACACTTCCACATCTCGTTCAGAGCCCTGAGAGGACAGATCGTCACACACAGCGAGAGGGGGAAAAATGAGAGAGGTGGAAATGGATTTTGTTTGTTTTCATACATTCATTGGCATGTTGGAGGCCTCTCACTGTTGGTAAGTGGTATAGTATTTTTTAAACCCATCTATAGTAATACAGTATTATAAAAAATATAAGCATGGTGCTGGTAAAAACATAGTGGCCAACATTTAAGATGTACTTTAATATAGGTGTGTGTTTTGCTGAGTATATCAATATTCAGTTTTACTGACTTGACAGCATTTGTGTCCAGGCAGGCATACAGGTAATAGAGACACTTCATCTTCTCCTCTGTGTCGAGACTGTGAGGCACCATGTATTGGGCAAAGATCTTTTCTACTAATAACCTGCAGAAAGGAGATTAGGACATCAGGTGAAAAGAGACAGATAAAAAGCAATATACTATTATATGTTTTTGATTAAACCTGTGTTCTGTGTTAGTTCTCACTTGTCATCGATGCTGTTCTGATAGTAGATGTGCAGAAGCTTGTCTTTGATCCAGCTGATCTGCAAGGCAGACTCCTTCCCAGCCTCATGATGCAAACAGTATTTCTTGAAAAGCTGAGCCAGACCCATCATTGCCTCCTTACGCACACGCCACTGTAAGAGGAGGAAGAATAACAGGGATTAAAAACATCAGGGATAAGAGACAAAGAGAAATTGAAATGAAAAGTCAGTGCACTTTTCATCAGTAATAAGCATTAATTCTTTATGAGAATATGCAGGCTAATGCGGTTGCGATGTAAGAAGGACACAGGTCTCATTTCATATTTCTTCAAGGATGCTGAAGAGCAAACTGAATGTCAGAAGGGGCTCAAATATGAATGCCAAACTAGTAGACCAATCCTCTACCAACAAATTATACATTTCCTACATGATTATTATAAAATCCTTATTTATGCATTTTGTGTGTGTCTGCACATTTGTCTCACCCTCTTGTCCAAAGTCCTCTCCCGTACGAAGCCCAACAGCTGGTCATTGACCAGGTTAAGGTCCTTTTTCCCAGCATTGATGATGGTGACAATGACATCATGACGTATGGCTTCCTCTGGGTCATGAGAACGCACCTTCAAATACTCTGATCGAGTAAAGAAAAGAAAATCACGTGATCAAACATTTGTTCAAAGGATGTGTAAAGAATCACTTAGCAAAGAGCAAATGAAAGACAGGAAACAACCATTGATGCATGAGATAAAGCGCACCTGTGAGGTCTCTGGCCAGGTCTGGGTGGTTCATGAGGCAGTGGCTGGCAAACTTAACACACTCTAGCCTAACTGGAACATGGATGTCATTGAACCTGGAGAAAAACACCAGTAACACACATATACACAATACATTCAAATGTGTTAAGTATCATACTTTGAGAAAGCATGTAAATAAGGTAAAATTCCAAATTAAGTGTAAGCAAATGTTTGTCTAGAAAGACAATTTCACAAGTTCTCTTTCTTGAATAAGCATTTGTTCTGGGTTATCAGCAGATGATAACAGGTTACTTATTTACTTTATCACATGGTTGAGAGAATATAAGATTTATTCCCTTGCTTTCCCTTTTACTGATTTTTTACTTCAGTGGCACAATAACATATCCTATTTCCACTATGTTATACTGAATACTGAATACTGGGACAATGAACACTAATAAACATTCAATCTGTGAGTGAACCAGAGTTAGCTAGTTAGCTTTGATCTGCTTTTCCTGGCCAGATGTTTAAAGCCATTTTAAAATTACAACTAAGCTAACGAGTCTTTTCTTCCAATTTCTGTTTACACAATGTTCATGTGACTTACCTTCCTAAGAAGCACTGCCACAGTGGTCTGTTCTGTGAGGCCAGTTCAGAGTCTTTAGCCCCAAACAACTTAGCTAGCAACCGTACAACAGCTAGACGCTCTTCCCCATCATTGCTCTGCAAACATAAAAACATAGAGAACATTAAACTAAATGGAAACAAAACTGTGGGAAAAGGGAGGAGGTAATGTGTGTGTGTGTGTGTGTGTGTGTGTGTGTGAACCTTAAGTTTGAATTCCAGCTGTGGCATGACAGAGGTAAGCAGCATGGGGTCGATGGCGAACAATTCCTGAATGAGGTCAAAGACGTGCTCTGATAGGTCACTGACTGATGATTTACCCATCACTAAAACCTGATTGAAGAACTGAGAAAGGAGAAAAAACACTGTGAGATAAAGAGTTTCTATTCAATGGTTAAGGTGCACTCCACACAACCACATGTCTATAATAAACTCCCAGCTGGGGCACCTGTATTGCATGTAATACCCCCAACCCCTGGCTGTCTGTCAAATAAAGGGAAACAGCCAGGGAGGGAAAAATACTTTGTATAACAAAACCTTCTGTAGATACGGACAGCAATTTATAAAAAACTGAGGCAAACTGAGAATAAAATACAGACATGAAGGGGAAAAATAGTAGTTTGCAGGCTGCTACTCACGTTTGCAATGCACGTCTCTATAGTTTCCACGGTCCTCTTCAGCAGTGTCTTAGCAAGATCATATGCTTGTTTGTTTAAGTTCTGTTAAAAAAAAAGTGATCTGTTAGTGATCAGTTAGTTCAACTGTGCATATTTTATGTCAAGCATCCATTAATACAGATTTGGTTAAATATGATTATTTGAGTTAAAGGCCCCATGAAATGAAAAATACATATTTACAGCTATAATCATATGGCCCTGTGTTAATTGATAATTGTTTATTAATAACCTGTATTATATGACAAATACATGCAGAAATAATTTTTAAAAACAGAGTTAGAGTACTATCAAAATCCCTGTAAACGGGAATAATTGTTTAATGACTAATCCTGCACTCAGGCATTTACAATAGTTCATCCTATCAATTATAACTTTAGGAAGCTAGCCCTACCAAACTTATAAAACGGGACATCACCAGCTGTGCATCATAGTAGCATAGAGAGAAATATGGAGAGAGATAGGTAGAGGTGTGTGTTTGGATATTAATGGGATGTGATTTGAATCCCCCCCAGTACAGAAACTAACGATACATGTTTCTGGTTCAGGAAACTTAATGGTGACTCAGAAATATGGCAAGCTCAATGTTTACACGAGTAAATGTAAAACGGAAATAAATCCAGAATAATCTGGTAATTATATGCCTATGTAAACAAAGAAATTTCATGTTTTGTAATTCGTATATTATTTATTTATCCAAAAAATTTTTTTTGTTTAATTGGGGTAAAATATCTCAATTCTGAACACTTATTTTTTAAAATGCGCACAAACAGCTTGTTAAAACGAATACATGACAGCTGGCTACATTAGCTGTTGTTGAGTCAGGACAGTCCCGTAAACTGTGATTAGTGAGTCTATGCTAGTCATAGACACTACATGAGCACCTGCTGCAGTTTATAGGACTGTTATGACTCCAGGTGGATAGTTGTCTGGCTGTCTCCAGTGAACTTAATGGTCGCATCTACAAGTACAGACTAAAAAAGCCTGCAAACTGGTCTCCAACCTCTGTTTTTGTCTATTGTTACAAGAGTAAAAGTGCTCGATCAACTGAACATATATGTTGAAATTAATCGCCAGTCTTTACCTTTTTTGTACATTTTAAACCATATTACCAAACCCTATGTGTGTGTATGCATATTACCTTGTGTGCAGGGATGAGGTTGATGAGGATGGTATCCAGCAGCTCCTGTGTGACTCCGTCTCCCTCCATGATGATAGAACTCATTAGGTCCATCATGTGCATCTGCACCTTCTGGTTATGGCTGTTACTGTGGAGGGAGAGGAGAAAGAGAGACAGGGAGGGAAAAAAAACATCACAATGTCAGTAAAGCTTGCAACTGAACATGCTCAAACACTTATTATAAGTCTGCCCGCAAAGCCTTCTTAGGAAAACAAAACATTTCTTAATATCTACAGGGGAGAGCTGATAAATGGTGATGTTTCAGGATGTACCGTAACAATTTGAAAGTGTGATGGGATTTACCATAAAAGATAAAGCAGCAGATATCAAGGGCCTTACTTGATGACAGAGAATAACGTTTTGAAAAGCTGAATGAAGATCTCATTGCAGTCCTCCAATTCAAAGCAAATGTTGTACGACTTAACCCACGCCAGGTTCTAGAGGAACACACAAGAAATTCACAAATATGTTATTGATCTGCAGTGAACGGTCTCATGTTAAGTAGCTACCCTTTTTGAGCATGTCCTTTGTTTTTATCAAATGAGCTTTACCTCCAGCAGGTAGAAGTATCTGTTGAACTGAGGGCTCTTGGTGTCTTCCAGTCCTTTTAACTGTCTGGTGATGAACAGGAAGATGTCCTATAAAAAATAGAGGTAAACACTTAAGCAAAAAAAAAATATTTTCTGGCCATCCCTCAAAACAGCAGCAACACAAGCTGATCCATGTGGTCTGCTATGTCAGCCAATGTTTAGCTCAGATGTGTTTCATTGTAACATCAGATATCTCAAAGACGCTCACTGTGGTTTTGAAGAAAACACTTTTTATGTTTACACTAGATGGCAACAGTAGAGGAGAGGAAACAAGAGAAGAGAGGGGGGTAGACATGCAACAAAGGTTCGCAGCCACAATCAAGCCCCAAATGTTGTGTTTAACCAGTAAGAGAACCCGATTATCCCGCTGCTAAACTAACAATGACTTTTTTTGACAATTTTTATGTAGTCATATTTAAATGTGGAATGCTCTGACTTACCAGTTAGTTAGTTTAGCAATTTTATTAGCTAAAAAGCTAGCTTTAGCTATATTATTATTTATATTTCATAGAACTGCTAGAAGGTAAGTCTAAATTAGTTTAAAGCTAATGACTTGGAGAGTCTGACAGACCCCCACCCCATGTTTTCCATGGAATATTATGTAAATTCAGTATCAATATTTTGTAAAATAGTATAAGTGGGCTAGTGACTGTTAGCAGTTTAGTACCCGCTAGTCATCCGTCAATCATACTTTTCTATTGGCAAGACATTAGCAAAACAGGAATTTAATTTGGTCATGTTTGTGTCAATCTACTACCACTCATAAGATCTGCAGACAAGTGCTCCACGGTCTGCTCCTAACCTTGAGTTTGTCGTGTGAGGTGTACGGGGCCTCGGGGGCATAGATCCTGAAGATGTCAGCAAGACAGCAGGCTACTAGTAGCCGTACGTCTTTATTGGGGTTCCTGAGGAAGAACTCTGAAGCAAGGTGGAGTGCCAGACCAAGATACTGCTGCTTCTCCTCTTCAGAATCTTGATCCATGTCCATGTAGGTCTTTACCACCATCTGTAACACAGAGCAACAAATGAGTTGAGATGGGAAGCAACTACGGTAGAATCTGAATTTGTAAAACATGGTGACAGCTCTGCATTAAGGCTGCATTGCAGCTTTAGTGTAACGATGCCTGTGTTGTCCAGACCAGTTCTGTCTAACATTTTGCATGATTTGTAGATTATTGAAAAAAGGAGTATCAGTGTGGAGTTGGCAGAGGGTTGGACAGGATCAGCTAAACCTGCTAATGGCGTGTGGTTTTGAGAAACATTTACATGTCAGTATGTAGAATGTTTTTTCCCCCCCAGAGGAACGTAGGCGAGGCTGGGGGCATTTGTTGTAGAGGTGGCTGCTTCAAGTATTAAGCTCTGTGGGAAACCCTGCATCACTATCTAAAGAAGTCAAGGCTACTGTAAAAAATTAAGAAAAGACACACAAGGAAAGCTTCACTTTAAAGTTAATAACTGTATTTTACTGTGTAACAATTAACAGAAATTTGGATTTAGAAATTATATTTTCTAGAGCAGCAATAGTAATGTTAACAACTACAAAATCACTTATATAAACTCATTATCATCCAAAAAGTCCAAATATTCAAGGATCCTCCTGAGTGTAAGCACTGCCTGTCTGGTGAAAACGGCTCAGCAGCATGTCTTCTTCTGTTTGAACCCTAAAGTGCAACAAACTCCCTCAAGAACCCTGACAAATTTCTATTGCTTCACAATAGAGAGAATATTGACTTACTGCTGCACTGTATCTTACTCTGCTGCAACAAAGCAGCTGAAACTTACACTTATCCAGTGCTTCCAGAATTAAAGACTGCTGTTCTGCCATTGGACATACAGTTAGAGCTCAATAGAAAATGACTGAAAATATTATTAATTATTATTTGAACAGACTTTTTTGTGTTTATAGCCGAGTAATACTGTTAAACACTTACTCTTAGAGTGTATATACCAGACATCAATCTCAATTCTTTTGGATCAGCACCAGGATGCAAAGCTTAAACAACCACTTCCTCTACAAGAGTAAATGTGAAACAGTGTGACTCTGTAAGTATGAGAGAGATTAAGAGAGAAGGAGGCGAAGAAGCCAAGCTGCCAGCGGGGTTGGGGGATGGGCGAACAGATCCAGCAGACTGCAGAGCGCTACACTCACTCCTACTCTCAGCCGTTCTTAGCTCAACAGTCACAGCCCAGCTGAGAACTCCACACACTCTCAGGAGTGTGTGGGCCTGTTGTGGTGCAAGAGTATCTGTGCCTCTCTGCATTTCACATCGATTGCCATTCATTTGGACAACTCAGCATGTTTTGTAATGGCTGTGCTGTTTTTCCAAATTGTTTAACCAAAATGATGCCACATCACCCTGTATACATCTTACTCAAGAGGCTTTGGTACAACTTTCTAAAGCGTAAACAGGAAACTTAGTGGAGAAGTTAACATAATTTGTTTCCCTCCTTTACTCCATTCAAACAACTTAGAACATTGTGCCCATAAACTATATACAGAGAGACATTAGCACTACGTTTAATACGAACAGCAAGCCGCTCAGCTCTGTGTCCGAGTGTTGATAATGCTGTCCACGAGTAAGGACAAAGCGGAGTGTTGAAATGTCTTCTTTTGCTGCTGAAATGGAGCAATTCTTTGAAGCATTATAAAGATCAAGGCAAGAGAGAGATGGGACCAATCCCAGCTGTTGTATTCTCTATATGGTCTGCGTCACCACACTGTGTAGTGACATTTCTGGAAATAAACAGGTCAGGCTATGTCGTAGGCTACAGCATAAGGTCCGTGGCTACTAGTTCTGAATCATGTTTTTGTTGTATACAATTTCTCACCTGGTTAATTTTAAGATAAGATAAGAGATACGATAGGACTTTATTGATCCCACAACGGGGAAATTTGCTTGTTACTGCAGCTAAGCACAGGTGTAAAAGAGTACAGAGTAAAGAGGAGAAAAAAAATTAAAGCTATAAAAATTACACAACACTATATACAATTCGTTGAATTTGTTGAGCATTTTGGCTCAACGTTTGCTACAATGTGGTGCACTGTAAGTCGGTACATTTACATGACACTTGAAAAGAAACAAATTATTGCATTAATCAAGTATAACTTGACAACTGAAGTGCATGTAAACATGTTACTCCAATTAATAGCCGAGTTCTCCAACTCTGATTAAGACACCCAGATAAGGATTGGACTCTTTTTTTTCGGAGTTAAACTAAACAATGCATGTGTGCATGCTTCACACTCCCCTCGCTGGTGTATTATACAATCACGAGTGAAAGCATGCCTTTATCTGCACAATAAGTAAGGTGTACATTACATATGAAATAGAAAAAAAGCCATGCAAATATCCATCTAGTTGTTCAAAAAAGTTGTACTGAGAACTGGAAAGGGGGCTGTATTAACCTGTTGAAACGACATATCGCACCGCGAGTGTTGAGAGGGAGGATGTGTTTCTGTCAATAATTCGGTTTTCTGTTGCATGTAATCTGAGCCAATGACAGAATTCCGATTAGACACCTGAAATGAATTTTGAGCATAGCTCGATTAAGCTGTTCATGTAAATGCACTGGATGTTTTTTCTCTTGTACTTTTAACAGCGATGCAGCCCTGCTGCTGAAATAGGAATGCTGTACAATATATTTTACATAATCAGGATGAATGCAAACCAAGTGCATTTCGCTTCCAGCTGACAGGCGCTAGATATGACTGCGGGGAAATGATAGTAAGGAAATAATATTTATGATATTAAGCTAACAGGCTGAGCTCTGGTGCCAGCAGAAGAACAATAGACAAATTAAAGAAACCAAGATAGTTAGATAGCAGTGGTTTTGTGGAGTGAGGACCGCACCAACTGACAGAACTGACATTTAAATGTGTGTCTATATTACTCATCAAGGTATTACAGATACGGGGCATGTATGCACCATGCATGACCTGACACTTTTTACATTTTTCTTTCAATAAGACAAATTTTCCAGGTTAAGAATTTCTGCTAACGTTCATAAGATGAAACAACACACTTCAACCAGTGAGCGATTTCCATGACATTATGGCTAATGAGAAGTGGGCATCATGTTAGCTCCCAGAGCGACAGCTGACCTGAAAACAGGCATCTTATTGATTTTAGGTGGAACATATGAAGCTCTGCCAGAGTAAAGGAAAGCCCTCATGTCAAAGCAACATTCCCAGACCCGCACTGCTGAGATGAGTTTGACTGCAATAATTGCTGAGACCAAGACAATGATAGAGGCCAAATCTGTCGTTCTGAGATGAGCAGAACATCCAGTGAGAAGAGACAGATCAAGAGGGGACGCCTATTAGCTATCTAGTTAGTGATAGTTTTCCTGGTGACTCTTTCAACAAGCTAAGTAGCTAAATAAAGTGCAGGACACCATTTTTGCCTATAAGTCAATTAAAGTGGCAAATTTTGCGGGAAACTAACGCTGTAACGTTCGTTACTGCATGCAGACTGTGGCTGCTGCTTTCTATGGCCCCGAGCTGACCAGATGAGAAAGGAAGCAAAGACGATTCAATTCTCCTTCATTTAGTTTAACTCAGTTTGGCTGATGGTGAGGGTGATTACTTCCACTAGTAGTATTGTTCCAAGCTTTCTGTTTCATGCAAATAAGTTTTCATTAGGGACTGCTGAAACTAAACAAAACTGCACATTCAACGTTGCAGGCAGCATCTGTCGGAGACTATTGCGGTTACCGTTGCTCGATGCAAACTAATCACACATGTTTGGTTGTGTTGGTTCTGTGAGGCTGAACTTTAGCACTTTGAGCTTAATCTTAATGTCAGCATGTTACTATGTTAGTTTTGCATGTCATCATGCTAGTTTTTAGTGATAAACTTATTATTTTTTTAACCTGAAGGGGTCATTTTTAATCAGAGCCACACCAAGTGATCACTATTCATCATGAGGGTGGAGCATGACTGAGGGCTGAAACAAATCCTTGAGGATTGGAATAATTGATTAATAAGAATCATTGATACAAGCTTCATTTAATTCGTCTAACTTCCTACAGTGCACTGTATTTCACATTAATGATTATTATTGTTGCGCAAAGGCTGACTCTGCAAGCCTGACTACTAACACTATTGACTGAGATGGGACTGTTGTATCGGTGTGAGTAATTGATGCATAAGATAAAGAAATTCACTATGGCTTAATTGTGAATACAGACGCTGCTGTTTCCAAAACATTTTCTGGTTTGTTTTATGGAATCCACAGTACAAAAGAAGAGAAAAAGTTATTGTCCAAAGATTGAGATCATTGTAAGTTGAAATGTAACAAAACTTTGTTATAACAATGCTTAAGCATCTTAGCAGAAAGCATCAAGTTCAGGAGTGAACATGACAGAAGACAGACCATTTCCCCACCATATTTCATGGTAAAACATCCAATAGTTATTTAGGAGAAAAGTCCATTATATTCTACAATACGTTTATGAAAATGCATGTGTATTAGGCTTAACCTTTTCTATAAATCCCTCTAGTGGGAGGTTCTAAAAATATAAATTCTGATCAGTGATTCTGGATAAAATCCATTTCCTATTCTTCAATCAAGATCTTAAATTTTGCTGCACAGTATTTGTGAACTACTTTTGCACATTCAACATTTGCAACAAACTAACTCGCCTATATAAAGTAGAGACTGAAATAGGGAAAACATGTTGGCATTTGAGACATCATTAAACAAAGCTTTGGAACATGCACAGTGAGATTTCCTTCCTCGCTTTTCTAAAATATAATCTGAAGACTTACTTTTAATAGTTTCAGATCACAGCTAAAAAAGCTGAATAACCACAACCATAAATGACCATAAATGACACCAAATACAGTAGAGACCCTCACTATATTGAAATTAAACAAGTGAACATAAACGGGGTAAATAACACCTATGTAGTTTGCTGTCAATTAAAATCTTTCCATATTTATCTGTTTTTATGCTATCTGTTTCAGTGAGAAACGAGTGGGCTTTCTGCTGCATTGGCTGAAACCTAATAATTTACTGTTAGACCTATAATACTGATCCACCAGCTGCAAAACAAATAAAAAACTGTAAAATGATTGGTACAGCCTATATGGCTTACAGACTATCAGAGATCAGCAGCAAAAAAGACTTGATCAGGACATCCATAGTCAAGACAACATTTCAGTATTATTGTAGTAAACAATCTAATGCGATAATAAAAGTCACAGGATTTATGTAATCAGATGCCAACTTAGAAAATGCTGAGGGTTTGATATGTTGGGGGGGAATCAATATCACAAATATATAAAATCATCAAACTGGTGTTGAATTGATTATGTTAAAATTATTGCATATTACATTGGCAATTTGGTTTCTTTAATTCAGTGAAAGAATAACACAATGTGATCATATGACCATGACATGATTTTCACTGAAAAACTTGAAAGTGATATTGGGTTATTGTGCATACAGTATGTTCTAAATTGTTAAAGAGGACGAAAAAAATAGACAAATAGACCTGGATATCTGAATGTTAACTGGACACTTACTTTCCATTATCAGGTTAAAATTAAAATGTAAAGACATTATAATATATGTTTTAACAGAAGACATGCCATTATAATGCAGTTCTACTGATAAAACATGATATAGAATATTGTGCCATAGGAGTAGCTGCTTTCTCTGACCTCTTTTAACCATGACTCACTACTATGTGAGAATGTTTGTTTTTCTTGTGTTCACGTTTTGAGATCATCTCCCTTGTGCAGCCTTAAGGGAATAGATAACATGATGTGCTGGGAAAGTTGGAGCCTTCAACACCAATGAACAATATGAATAAAAGCAGCTCCTGTTCTGTCAGTCACAGTTGAACAGTATCTAAATATTCCATGAGGAGTCTGCTAAAGAGAAAATGAGCAGTTCATAAAGTTAGGTGGGATGTGTCATTGTAGCAGAGACTGGACACTGACATGTGAGGTTATTAAACCTATCGTGACAGCAGGAAACGCCATCAGCATACCTTTAGCCGTTTGACAACCTCATCGTTGCTGATTTTGTCCGTAATCTCTTTGACTCCGGGCGGGTAGATGATCTTTCCGTCTCCCGCAGGTTTCTGCTGTTGTGGGAACTCCATGCTTGTTGATGTAAGATCCACACGGTCTTCTACTGGCCTCTATGGGTCGGAAAACAAAAGTTCAACACAACCATGCTACCGCACTTACCAAAAACCTCCTTTTAACCACCATTCCCATTTGCCAATCATTATTTCCGCGAATCAAATCGATAAAACTCTACTCGTGTGTTTAACGGCAGTGTGGCGGAGGGAACTTTTTTAATCAGAAAGCCAACATTAAACCAGCATTGTGCATATTATTAGCGTGCATGCTAAAATTCTACAGCTAAACATCAGCTCCATTCTTTTCCGTAAATGTATCACCAAACATCGTGTAGGTACAGAAACAAGCCCACTTGCCATCTCGGGAACAACGCAACCATTTAAGCGTTAAGTTTGTGGAGAAACACTTTGAAAACAACACATGAGCAGCCGGCGTGTGTCTACTGTCACATAGGTTAACAAATTAGCTAGCAGGCTAGTTGCAGAGCAAACACCATTGGCTAGCGGCTAGCATTTTGCGGGAAGTACAGTTAGCAGCGAGCAGCTAATACACGTTAGCTGTTAGCCTAGGCCGCAAACTAGTCAGGTACCCATCACATCTCCAGCTACAGACAATTACAGAGGAAGTGAAGTATTAGATAAACTCTGACAAAAATAACCATGGTCGTGGTCAGTTCCTGTGGTTTCCAACAAATGCAACTACTTTGAGAAGTTTAAAATCGAAGCTAATTTACTTGTTACTGTCTTTTTTCAACTTCCAACTGCCGCTAGTTTACAGGCGAAGAAGGGCTGCTACCGTCGCCCTCAGCCCTCCTCTCTCCACCAACTTGCCCCCACGGACGGATTTTGAACACCCTAACAAATGCAAAATGGATATATTTACACAGATACAAGTGCGACCAAAACCGCAGAATGTCTGCCAAGCGTTTCCTCGGTAGTATTTACCTTTCAAATGGGCCGTTTTAATTCATTTAGTCTGACACAGGTTGGGTTTAGTTTTCGGCACAAAGCTCTGTCCGTTCAGTCAGTGCTGCCTGTGTGAAGGCTGGGTGCAGAGCGCCCCCCTCGGTCCCTCAGCAGTACTGCAGCGCCGCGGACATGGCGGGAGTCACAAACACAGCAGACATCACTCCACGTTTTTTTTTTTCAATAAAAAACACTTTTTTTCTCAGCTGTTATAATATGTTATATGCAATCACTAACACAGTGTCAGTTTATGTTCTTGTATAGGCTGTAGACCATTGCATGCTAGTAATAATACATACACACAAATTATTATATTATTAATTATAGCATATACTACTACTTATAATAATACTGTTTATAATCATACGAATAATATAAATAATAGTACGTGTGGTTGTTGTCAATAGTGCAATATTTTAAGTTGTTAAAACTATGGCAAATATTTGTATTAGTAACAACATAAAATTCCTTTTAAGAATAATGATTTGGTGAAAGTGAGACCTGGTGATTACCCGGTAAATACTGGAATAGTAAGGTCCGGCTATACGGGACTAACTGGTAATAAACTATTTAAAAAGTGATTCTACTTTTCCCATTTCAAGAATGCTACAGAACATTTGCTTTTTAAAGGAGCTTTTCAGCAACAAACCTGCTATCCACCACGTCTGTCCAAAAACAAAGTATGAATTTAAAGTAAAATTACAAAGTATGAATAATTAAATAGGGGAATCTGGTACAAATCATGTATAGTATGATATAAAAGTTTGTTCAGCTGATCATGTGCATTGATAATAACAGGGTACCTGCAAAAGCATACAAGTTCCAAAATTATCTCAGGTACAGATTCAAAACAATAGAACATGCCTCTGTCTTATACATAAACAATCATTCATTGAATACCATTGATAACTCAAAATCTCACAATGTTCTGTGATAGGACTAAAACAAATCTCTATCTTCCAGATTGAATTTAATGCCTACATCCCTTATGGTGGTGATCAGAATCTTAAATAATTGAGAATTTATCTATTATTCATGACGTTGCATTGTCTAACAAGCTTATTTATGCTTCCCATAATGGGTCAACATATGCTTTAAAACAGTGGTTCTCAATCATTTTTTTTTAAAGTCAAGGACCCCTAAACTAACATACGATCACAGACCCCCTTTTGAAAAGATTTTGTACTAGAGTCCCCATCTGATAAGCTTTTGCTTCTAAATATTAAAGAAAGTGTGTGAAACTCATGACAGCAATGTTGTGTTACTTATGCACGGAGTTATAGTTAATATTAAAGATTGCCCTTTTTGCTAGGGCCCCCTGGAACCACCTCAAGGACCCCTGGGGTCCCGGAACCCCACGTAGAAAACCACTGCTTTAAAGTTCTAAACATGTGTCTCTTGTTTGAAAGTCAAACTGTAACCACTACAGACATCGTGGCTTTTACTTTGAAAAAAAAACGCCATGGTTTCCGGTGTGGACCTTTCTGGCGGACTTGGCAGAGTTTGTATTTTATGATTAATTTCCACCACTTGGAGTGCTGTTACTTATCATAACCTTGAGTAGTTGCACTCTAGTATCTCTATACGATAGTAGCATGTTTCCAGCTCCGGACCCGTCGGTATGTTGTTAGCTTCCCGGCTACTCCAGTTAGCCCCGCGTAGCCGCTGATGAGAGCGCCCGGCGGCTTCGCTTCGGTAACGGAATGCCTCGGAGGAAGAAGAACGGCCAGAGCCCGGCCAGAGCCCCCGGCGGGCCGCAGGAGGGCGGCAGCCTCGGCCACAACACGGGTCACCGACACCCACAGGGCTCTGACAACTTTCCTTCCAGCTGCTCGGTGTCCAGCCCCGACAAGCAGAATGTCGTCAAAAGCATGCAGGAGATGTTCTCACACCTGGACCCCGAAGTTATCTACATCGTGCTGTCCGAGTGCGATTTTAAAGGTAGCAAATGAAACACGGAAGAACCGCAGTCCAGCTCCATGCTGCGACTCCCGGGGAATGCTATTGAGCGTAAACCCGGCTAAGCAGTTAGCTGTGGGTAGCTGGTTTGGCAAGCTGGCGTTAACAGCCTGGAATCATTTTGCAACATGATCAGATCAGTTCACGGTGCAGGTCCGACGTCCTTGAGAGTTGCATACCAACAGTGGTATTATTGGCACTAAACTGAAAGTCACACAACTGCACCTTGCATTGGTTTAAAAATCCACCTGTTGAACTCGTTTAGATAAGCTGTGAAAAAAGCAAATGTCCCCAACACTTGTCAGAGATACGATAAGCTCTACATTATTACAGGTGCCTTTAAAGCTCTAAACATTTAAAGTTAATGGAAATGAAATAAGTAGTACGTTAGTTATTACATCAATTATGAAAGGGAGATCACATGGAGTAAAATAGTATGTATGATTTGTTTAAATACGTATGGCAGGAGATGCAGTAGTTTTGGGAATTTTTTTTTATTGTTTTTTACACTTAGTCCAAGACTATGAAAACTCCTGATTTATTGTATATATGGATCACAGATAATGTATGAGAGAAGGGTCAGTGATCTAAAGTTCATTTACATAGCACCAGGTGTCATTAGGCGCTTCTCCAGTTAAACCAGAATAAAAATAGAAATAGCAAGACCCAGTTTGATCCCAGTTCAAAACACTTAAACATTGCTGCTTGGACTAATGTTAGTTTAGTTGAAGGCTGTTACAGAGCCCAGGGTCCTGACAGCACAAATCTAATCAATAC
Source organism: Eupleurogrammus muticus (assembly GCA_036785175.1). NCBI lineage: Eukaryota > Metazoa > Chordata > Actinopteri > Scombriformes > Trichiuridae > Eupleurogrammus > Eupleurogrammus muticus. The sequence continues at coordinate 11,646,895 of JAYKQN010000003.1, forward strand.
ACAGTCATTATGTTGGTAAATAACTTCAGCCTGAACAACAGTAGTAATCAAAGTTCACATAAGTGTAGTAAACCCTTTTAGATATCTGACCTCTGTCATGTTTGCTATATAAAGGAAGAAGATGAGTTTTCTTAAGCAAAGCAATTAACAATTAACAATAAAAATCTAAGTTTACTTTTTAATAATTTTGTTTATGAAATACTAAATCATGAAAAAGGGCATGTGCTGTTTCCCAGGCCACAGTTTGCCTGTTTTTTTCTGGCTAAGACTAAAATGGTAAGATACCATTATTGTCATATATGATTAGGAATTTGAGAAATTGGAACCATTCATGTTTGGAATTTTTGATGGAAAAGTTGGTAACAATGGGTAAAAAAAGCTGCTAATTATTTTCTGTATGAGTGTAATATATCAAGGGTGACAACATTTTAACCCTGAGGCTAAAATGTTGCACATCTAATTGAGATATTGACAGAACGACTATGGTGAAGCTTTTTTTCAAAAAGATTTACAGACACAAATTCTTCAATTCTTTACACTATTCAAAATAACTTTATTGTTATTGATTTTGTTATTCACATAAGTGTTTTTCCTTTAATTTCCATTTTTAAAAAATAAGTTAGTATGAGAAGAAAAACAATTTTCATTAATTTAATGTTTATTTACATTTTCTGTACCCGCTTATTCCTCACTAGGGTCACAGGGGTCTGCTAGAGCCAAGTCAGAGATAAACCCAAGACATACACCATTCCTAATTTAGATTCAAGCATGTTTTTGGACTGTGGAATGATGCCGAGAACAGACAGACACAGGGAGAACATGTAAACGCCTTACAGAAAGGTACCAGCTCAAGGCCTTGAACCTGTGACCTTCTTACTGTAAGGCCACAGCGCTACCCACTATGCCACCATGTTGCCCTGGTATAGTGTTCATTACCAAAATGTAGACAATAACAAGGAAAGCCCCGAATAAGCAATGTTTCATGCTTTTCCCTAGCATCATCATGTGGGGGTGGGGTACAATCATCCAGCCTTTGCTCCAGCCGGTCCTATACATGCTTGATGGGGTTCAGGTCAGGGGATATTTCTGGCTATACTATATGAAGAACTCTGAAGTCCTGATATCAAGCTGTGACAATTCTGGCATGATACTGTGGAGCATTATCATCCAGAACAGAAAGTTGGCTGTATGCTGGTGGAATTGGGGGATGATGTTGGGTTCTGAGCCATCTACAATAATTAAATATTTTTGCACTGACTGGTGCCTAGACTGATGCACCCACTAAAGTGAAACCTAGGGACCATATTGACTGTGTTGCACAAGATGCAGTGTGTCTATCACCCTAATACAATTGCCTCCCTATTCTGAAAATCTCTCTTTTCTCTATTGAAAAGACTATTTGTATGAAAATCCACTGGGTCACTCACAATATCCCTAACTTATATTCATGTGGTTTGAAATGCTGATGTACTGGTACTGATTTGTTTTTACTGTGTTCTAGTTGAAAATGCAATGGACTCCCTCCTGGAATTGTCTGTGGCTGCTGAAAAAGTAGCCCTCATTCCATCCCCAATCTCTGGCTTTGAGCGCACTGCTGCAGCCCTACTTGGTCCTCATCACTTTTCCGAACCTAGACCAGAACCAGAGTTCTCCACATCGTCACAGGAACTCTTCTCCCCTGCCTCTACCAACCTCATGACAGAAGAGCTGGACCTGCTAGTCGACCAGGAGCTAGAAACACTGACTGCCCAACAAGACGCTAAGGAAGAGCACCCCAATAGCCAGTATTTATCTGCTGGTATGTCCCTATCCTCTTTACCTCCACCCCCGTTACCGCAGCAGGTCCTTCCTGAGCTGCTTCAGTCCAGTTTGGAACCTGGAACTAGAAGTCCCTCTGCTGAGCGGCTGTGCACAGTGGAATATATCTCTGGAGCTTCCTCTCCATTTGACAAGCTCAGCAATTGGAAAGATGAGAACACCAAAAGTCAACAATCTGTGGTGGATTTCACACATCTGATTGCAGAAACACCTGCAGACAAGACAAAGGCTCCTTTGGACCTGGCAGCTTCAGGACGTCCCTCTGCATTCCAGGTGTATAAGAAGCAAGACCCATCAGACACGCCTCCTGACAAGGCTGGGGTCCTGCCCTCTGAAGCTGCAGTAGGAGGAGCACGATCTAAAGTGAATATGGGGAACTCTGAGCCTCTTGCCTACATGTCATCGCCCTGGAACCTCGACTCACCTGTGTTCTGTCCCCGTGCAAAACAGGGGCCGTACTTCATCACCCCTGTGGTGCAAACACCCCCAAAGTGGCCAATTCCACCCAGGCTTGCCTCTCCCTGGCTAAATCAGGGCCCAGTCAGTCAAGCACCTCTTAAACCTTCTGCTACTATTCCTAAGAACTGGGCCCTGCCTGCTGCTCCACAACATCCCGTCCGCCACAGCAGGCTTCATTTGGAAGGGAAGGTACTCGTGCTGATACGTGGACCCCCGGGATGTGGCAAGTCAACCTTGGCCAGGTAAGAATGTCAGTATACTTAATAGTACTAGTAATGCATTTTAAACAATGCACAGTGTTGGTTTCAATGAATTTCTCACACATACAATCACATCCAGCTGCAAATAATGCCAACAAAAAGAAAAAAAATGTATTTGACATGCCGATATACTAGTACAAATCATTCTTGCTCTCATAGCTAGAATTGAGCTTTTAATACTTTAAACATAGTTTTTACATACAACGCTTGACGTGGTCAGGTACCGCTGTATTTAAATGTGTTGTTGCCGTGTCTGACCACTGAGAGGAGCCTCAGGTGCTTAGAATGGGGCCTTTATTACAGGTGCCTTTAAAGCTCCAAACATTTAAAGTAAATGGAAATTAAATTAAAAGTATGTTAGTTATTACATTAATTATGAAAGGGCGATCACATGGAGTAAAATTGTATGTATGATTTGTTTAAATACGTATAGCAGGAGATGCAGTAGTTTTGGGGAATTTTTTTTATTGTTTTTCATACTTAGTCCAAGACTATTAAATCTAATAAAGGATGGTCATTTTTTCTGTACAATCTAACTCTTTGAATGTCAAATTTAGTTAAAATAATGAAATTGGATCGGATCGTTGAATATAAATGAAAATCATGAAAGGTCTTCTTACCAAAATATACTTTAAGATCCAACTGACACTCAGCCAGAAATATTGTCACAACCCAATGAATAAATACATTGTGTAGTATTTCAACATATACAGTAATAATCTATATCTATATTATACATCATAAGCAAAGTGATACACATATAATGCCAAATGCCATGTTAATTACAGTACTACGCTCACTTTGGCTGAAAGGAACATTAATTTTCATTATAAAACATTCATATTAGAGCTCATCAGAGTTAAATAGAACAATTTAACAAGCAAAATGTTGTGTGTCATTGCAGGGCTTTGAAAGACCATAATCCAGGTGGAGTTGTACTGAGCACTGACGACTATTTCACTCGGCATGGACGCTATCAGTTTGACCTCAGTGTTCTCGGAGAGGCTCATGAGTGGAACCATAAACGAGGTAATCACAGATACTCTCTCAGCTCTGATAGGAAGTATTGCATCAGTAGTGAGCAAAAATTCCTGTGCAGCCTCCTCCGTCTCTGTAATTGATTGCCATTGTTTCTCAAAGTGATTAAAGCTGTGTGTGTGTGTGTGTGTGTGTGTGTGTGTGTGTGTGTGTGTGTGTGTGTGTGTGTGTGTGTGTGTGTGTGTGTGTGTGTGTGTGTGTGTGTGTGTGTGTGTGTGTGTCTGTGTCTGTGTCTGTGTCTATCTGTTTTTTTTGTAATATGTATATGTAGTCCAATGGCACCAAATAACTAAAGGTTTATTTCTCTTAATTTTTTCTACTTTATCCTATAGCAAGGGAGGCCTTTCAGAGGGGTGCTAACCCCATCATCATTGACAATACCAACCTGCAGGGCTGGGAGATGAGACCATATGTGGTGCAGGTCAGTCAGCTTAGCTTGTCAGCAATATTTATGGGGTAGAATCAGAACTCTTTCCTTGAACATATTCTGCTGTAGCTGCATAAAACATTTAAATAATATATGAATCATATTAGGGCGACACGGTGGTGCGGTGGGTAGCACTGTTGCCTCACAGCAAGAAGGTCGCAGGTTCAAGACCCGCCTTGGGCCTGGGTCTGGGGCCTTTCTGTGTGGAGTTTGCATGTTCTCCCCGTGTCTGCGTGGGTTTTCCCCGGGTACTCCGGTTTCCTCCCACAATACAAAAAACATGCTCAGGTTAATTGGTAAACTCTAAATTGCCCATAGGTGTGAGTGTGAGAGTGAATGGTGTGTGAATGGTGTGTGTGCCCCACGATTGGCTGGCGACCATCTGGGGTGTATCCCCCTGCCTCTCGCCTTAACGCGCTGGGATAGGCTCCAGCAGACCCCTGCGACCCCGAAAGGGAATAAGCGGGATAGACAATGGATGGATGGATGGATGAATCATATTAAATGTAAATGCTTGTTACGACTACACTTTTAGCTCATGCCCCTTCAATTTTAGACATGTGATCTATTTTAAACGGACAATATAATATAAATAAATTTATTAGTTGATCTTTTTTTATAAGGGAGATTATGTGGGGTTCCCTTACTTTTCTCTCTGTGGTTGGTTCTATCTGTTATAGGCTCTGAAACATGAATATAAGGTGCTGTTTCGCGAGCCGGACACTTGGTGGAGAAACAAGCCCAGAGAACTGGAGAGGTGAGAGAAAGAGAGAGAGAGAGAGAGACAGATAGGCATGCGGTTTGAGACAATTTTGATTTATTCCAGACTGTCAATTTGTTTGTGTCTGTTTATGTCCCTGTGCAGGCGCAGCACACATAATGTGCCAGTGGAAAAAATTCGACGAATGCTGAATGGATATGAGCGCTATGTCACAGTTCAGTCCATTATGGGTTCACAGATGCCCGAGAGGAAGCAGGACGGAGGCTTACAGTGAGTTCAGCCACAAATGTTAGCCTTATATGACACCTGCCTTTAAATAATAAGTACCAGATTGGGTTAGTTAAAAACATAGATTTTTGGCACATTTTCAAATCACCTTACATGTTTAAAATGTACATACATGCATATTTAATTAACCTAAGTCTTCCAGATATTAAATAAATGCTGTGTAATGTTGATAGCTGTACAAATACAATTATGTATTTGTAAACAATTAATTTCCAATATGGACTCTTGCTTTCCTTAGGTCTGTGACTTCTGGAACACCTTGTCCTGAAATTGTCGGGCAGCCTGAACTGACAGAGCAATGTACGAAGTCCCGACCTCAGCTATTTTCCTCCCTTCCTGACGTGTCATCTATTGGTCACTCCGGTGAGGCTGGAATCCTGGAAGACAGCAGCCACAAATCCAGTGAATCACTACATTTTCAACCGACTGACAGACCAATGGACAGTGCCGAAGATTCCAACAGGGATTACATGGATTTGGGGACATTAGACTCCGAGTTGGATGCCCAGTCGGACCTGAATCATCCAAGAGGAGACCGTAGCATTCCTGACTGCATTGTGGAATCTGTGATAAATGAAGTTCACCGTGGGGATGAAAGGCCAGTGGCTTTCTCTGAATCTATTGGACAAAGGGTGCCGAGGGAAAGGCCAAGCAGGAGGTCAGATTTTGATAGGATGCAGACTGCAGATCTGGTGAAAGATACTAACCAATCAGATGAGGTGAAGGAGAAAGAAAAGACTCAAGATGTGAAAGCAGACAGGGATAAGGCGCAGAATATAGGGCCTACGGTGTTGGATTTTGTGGGCGATTGGCCTTCAGAACCATCTCTTGGGCAGCGACAGGTTAAGAGAAGAGAAAGGCATATAGAGGGGGGTGGAAAGGAGGATGGGGCTGTGTCTGAAGGAGCTAATCGAAATTTAGCGAACGTGCAGTCTGGACCTAATGTAAAAGAGTTCCAAAAGCTTCTTGATCTCATTCAGACAGGAGGAGCTGCCCTGCACACTGATTCCTCCCGTTCCTCCTCGCTTTCCCCGATCTCTGGCAGGGCACTGGACAGAGAGGTGGAGGCAAGTGACAGAGGATCTAACAGTGAAGAAAGACAAGAAACCATGAGCAGGGTTAGCAGTAGAGTTGAATTACCAGATTGTGTCTTAGACTGGAAGGCAGCAGACTCATGTGCGGTCAAGGAGGCAACAATTCATGGGTGGGATGAACCTCAATTTGAGAACAAAGCAAGCAAAGTAGAAAATGATAAATCTGGATCTGTGGATTTGAAATCAAGCATCCATACAAATGCATTGTCACTTATAACTGCTGATTTTCTAGGTATCTCTGAAACACTGAAAGCTGAAGGTTTGGTCTGTACACCACCTGCGGCTGCTGGTCATTCTGATAAGGACATAGAGAACTCCGGAGTGACTGGAGTGCAGCTTGATAGCAGCCATGTCAGTGACTTATGTCAGAGTCCTGTTTGGGAGGGGTCTGTGGAAGCTGAAAGCAGCAGTTTCAGTGGAGGCAGTCAGGAGAGAAAGCAGCGCCAGGGCCGCAGATCAGGAAAACAGTGTAAACTAGCTCTAACCTTCACTCAGAACTGCCTCGCTTCTTCACCGACAGGTCTCAAAACCACAGCACAATCCACGGGTCAGAATAGCCTTAACACCGATATGGAGCTTAACATCAGCCTTAATCTTAACCCAAACATCAATCTGTTCTCAGAATCAGGATTAGCGACACATCTGCAAAGCCCATCCCCTCTTCCTCTGGTAGACACGGGCCGCCCCACCCAGACAGAACCCCAACACTTTGCCCTTCTCTGGCGCCTCAATTGTCTGGACAGCTCCAGCGATGCGCGTGTCGGTGGGAGCATATACTCCACTGACACCACAGTCCTGACGGGCGACCCTTCCCGCTTCGTGCCGGAGCTCTCTGCCATTTCTGGCCACAGAGAGGTACCCTACAGTGTGGTGCATGAGAAAGGCACACAGGTGGAGGAGAGAGAATTCGAGGCTACTCAAGACCGACTTGAGAGCCTACGCATTCTCAGCCGCCATTTTAAACTCGTTAGTTTTGATACATTAGAAGACCTGTATGACAAATGCTATCACGACCTACAATGGACTACCAATCTGCTGCTGGACTCTGGAGAGAGGTTTTTCAGGGATGAGGAGGTGGGGGACACGGCGGCGGCGGTGGAGGAGGAAGGTGTTGGGGGACACGATGACCAGAACACATCCAATCTTTGTGGAGCTTCAGGAAACGTAGTAGAAACCAAGTTGTTTCATAATGTATTAGATGAGCTTCACTCTGAAGTTTTGATCAAAATGCCCGGGGATGTGGAGGCGACTCAGCACTCAGCCTGTGAGACAGTCAGTGAGTCCGGTCAGAGCTCTGACTCTACAGGCTTGCTAAGTGTTGGAGGTGCAGCTTCTCCAGTCAAAAACAAAACTCACCCGCACGCACCGTTGCACTCAGTGAAACCATGTCAAACGGAACAGAATCTATTTTCATTAGAAAAAAAAGAAAAATGGGAGAGCGCTGAACATGAAGTGACATCCGACTTAGAGGCTGGAGCATGGGGCGAGAGCATGGGCGACGGAGTTATAATTGAAGAATCGAGAGTTGAGGACAAGGACGATATTGCGAGCATGGATGAGATCAACCGGCTGCTGGCTGAGCTGGATGAGATGGAGAGACAGCCAAAGCTGAAGAGAGAGGAGAGGAATGACAAGAGGTGCATGAGTGAGAGAAGGAGCCATCACCTGGACATTCAGAGTGTGGAGCTCAAGCTGCCCACTGAACTGGCACTACAACTAACTGAACTATTTGGACCTGTGGGAGTAGATCCAGGTAATCATGACACAGGTATCACCCTGAAAAACACAAGTTTAAAAGCAGATGCTTTAATGACAGTTTTCTTTAATAAGTTACTGTACTAATAAAATAGAAATTCTTTCTTCTGCTTTGATTTCATCAGTTTCCCCCTTTTTGGTCTACTTTTTTCAGGAACTTGCTCCTCTGATGACTATGCAGTGCAGATGGATTTGAACCTGGCTAAACTGCTCCACCAGAAGTGGAAGGATACCATCCAGGTTAGAAATGTTAAACATCTGACATCAGTATTATCAGCACCTATAAATCTTTACACATCGTGGTATTCTGATTTACTGTAGGTGGGTCTGAGTCTTTCTGTTTTTTAATGATTGGAAATGGTGTTTTACAGGCAAGGCAGAGAGAAGAAATTCTTTCCCTTCACCTGCTTCAGGAAAGTAAGTCTGCTCACACTTAAATGCAAATGTGAAAACAAAAACTGGTCTTGCTTTAAGAAAATAAAACAAACATTTACTTTAAGAAAGATTTAATTGACTAAAATCAAGGAAACAAGTTAAATAAGCTAAATTATCTGCCAGTGGAATAAAATAATTCGACCCAATATTGTACTAATTGCATCAAAAACAAGACATGTTCAACTGATGATAAGATCTCAGTTTTTGCAGTGAAAAATCCATGAGCACCATGAAATGTGTTGCATGTATGGACACAGGTTGTTACAGCAGGGCTACAGACGTCAAGCTCGGTTTACCCAATATCAAGTTTGCAGTAGAGCTAATTTGAAACTAGCCGCATAGCTGTGAAATGAATGACATCTCTGTCATTACCGTTTCATTGACTGTTTAGGTTCAGTACACTGGGGAGAATCACAGGTGGCCAAACCCAGCACAAGTGATCGGATGCAGGCATCACGTTTCCTAATTAGCACAGACGGTTATGCATCACAGGACGGCCAGCCAGAGCCCCGTGCTGAGATGCCATTCATGGACCACTGGAACGTTTCCCATCCCCATGTGTCTTTACGGGACATTATAAAAGAGGAGCAGGCTTTGCAGGAGAACATGAAGAAGGTAACGCATACCTTTCCTGCACATGCTGTCTTCAACATTTCCTGGCCCGGGTTTACGGGCCAGGAAATTTACTACGGGTTTCTGTGATGTCAGTCTTGGAGCTTAGTATTTCCAAAATATCAAGAGACTTTGAATTCTTTAGGAAACTAATTTATTGAAACATTATAAGGAGATTAAGCAGACACTTGGGAATGAGAAGTCATCCTGACCTGGAGATGGGCAAACTTGAGTTTTGATATTGTAATAGAAAATTATATAAATCACAAAAATTCACTTTTAACTCTCTGCCCCCCCCCTCTTTTTTCCTACCACTCTCCAACCCTCCTTCTTTCAGACCAGACAAAATCGTGCAGATCTTGACAAGCGTGATGGAGCCACCCTATTAAAAGAGAACCAACTGTACTCCCTCTTCCCCACCATTGACAGACATTTCCTCCAGGACATCTTCAGAGACCACAAGTGAGACCACGGTGCAGCTTTGACCTTGTTATTGTCTAGTCGTTTCATCATCAAATGGGATGAAGACGGGCAGTACAATAACGTGGATGTGACCATGAATTAATAAAGCCATTGTAAAGTGGATGATGCACAAAGAAAGGTTGAGAAATTCTCCTGACATCTCGTAAATATATGTGTGTTTACTTTAATGCAGTTACAGTCTGACCCAGACACAGCTGTTTCTTCGCTCTCTACTGGACGAGGAGCCAGTCAAGACTGTCGTCGCTCCAGAAACCCCTCGGTCTGACCACAACAGAGCAGCCAGCAAGGAGAGGGAGAAGGTATTTACAGACATGGGCAGATATTAGAAAATAGGGAATCGGAACTAATCTATTTCACGTATGCAATAATTATGTAATCTCATTAACTCTTGATTATTCTGTCTTTAGCTTTTCATTTTCCTTATTAGCTGTAGAGTTTTGTATCGCATCATAATTTACTTCATATATTAGAATTTCTTCCTATAGGAACCATCATACAGACAAGTCTGTGCTATATGATATGTAGCCAGATCTTGCATAACAGTATATTTAAAGAAACTTACATACAATAACTAGTATTTGTTTTAAGGAAGCAGTAACTGTATTAATTTTCTGCAGTTACTATAAATTGGTTGCTTGATTGATGAAAAAGAACATAGCTAAACAAGGTAGAATAGTTTAGAGTTTAAATATTCGCAGCATCGCTACAAACTACATCTTCAGGACAGCCGATTAGACTGTATTGGTTATGGATTACTTCCCCACCCTAATTAGCTGTCTGTGTGACTGTTTTTCTTTTATTTGTCAGAAGCAGAAGCCGCTAGAGTCAATCATACTCAACTACCAGGATACGGAGGACCCAGAGTATGACGACTTTAGGGCTGAGGCCAGTCTGCAGAGAACCCGGCAGCTTGAGAGTTTTACCAAAGCGGCTGAGGCTTACAAGCAAGGACGCAAAGAAGTGGCTTCCTTTTATGCACAGCAGGTAACTTACTGAACTTTAACCACTGAACTATTTTGCTTCTATCGCTACTGTATTTTAACCTGTGAAGCACTTATATAAGTATAAGTATTTTTGAAGTGTTACACTAAGTTGTTATATTTTCTTCTGCCTTTAGCCTAACCGGGGAAATTAAAAAAGTCTCTAACTTTTACTCTAACTCTTTATTATTCATCTTTTCTCTTGACAATGTAGCTTGTCAGTTATTAACTAGGATAATATATGTGATGTAATTTGTACCACCTCTGTCTTAGGGACACCTACATGGCCAGCGGATGCGTGAGGCCAATCACCGTGCAGCAGTTCAGATCTTTGAGAGGGTCAACTCGTCGCTGTTGCCCAACAACATACTGGACCTCCATGGGCTGCATGTACATGAGGCCCTGGAGCATCTGGCTCAGGTCTTGCAGGACAAAACCACAGGTACTGGGCAATATGAACACGTGCCATGAGAGAGAAAACTTAGGCCATCTCAGCTTTTATTATAAAAATTAGGGATGCACAGAGAGGGGAAAAATTTGTGGCCGAAGCTGAATTTCTTTGATTTTGTGATAGCATCACACGCCATGACCTGGCTTTTTGTTGCTCCAGGAACAATCCTCCCAACCACTGATGACCCTGTTACACTTGGTCTACATATAAATACCATGAGCGATCACAGGAAGCGTCTAAATGCCTTTCACAGTTTGTTGCTCCTGTTCACTGTATTCTGTGTGCCTCTGTTTTTTTGTTCTCTGGCCTCTTTTCTGTGTAGATTGTGAGCAGGGTCTGTGTCGACCTCAGCTCTCTATCATCACAGGAAGAGGGAACCACAGCCAGGGGGGCGTGGCCCGCATCCGCCCCGCCGTTATAGACTACCTCACCAACAGACACTACAGGTACACACAGACGCACACGTGCAAAACACACACACACACACACATGACATATTCACTGTCACCCACCTTTTGTCTTTATCTCTTTATCTTTCAGGTTCACTGAGCCAAAGCAAGGCCTTGTGTTAGTCTCTTTGAAGTGAAAAGAACTTGGTTTATAGGATTCAAGCTAAAGCTGCTATGGGGGACAGTGTTTCTCACTTCTATAACTCCACAGTATAATGATCAGCTACAATATAGTACTCTTAGAATCCTCCTTCCTTACTCTGGTCAGTTACTTCTTTCACATCTCTCTATCTCCCTCTCTCCATCCAAACTTTTCACTGGTACTGTAGCTACAAATAAATCAAAATCTGAATCTTGGTTGTATTTAGGAAAGATAACTTTGTTGGAGCAAAACACAAAAGAGATATTTTATGCAGCTATAGAACCAGAATGTATTTATATTTTACATTTAAAAATGTTTTATAGTGGGGTATATTTTGCTTTACATTTGCCTTCATATCTTTTTTTATTGAATATTGAAAGCCTGTCTTTAGGAGGCTCCGTGTTGAATTGAATGTTATTTAGTCTCTATTTATTTCATAATAGAGTCACGTTTGAGACATAATGTAAAGTATTTCAATGCACCTTGATTTGAATCATATTTGTGTGCTGTTTGCTTGGAGGTTGTTACTCTAGGATTTTAGGTAGTGCTGCATCTCATGTTTTTTGAGACGCAAGGAGAATTGTTAGGATTTTATTGACGTTAATTCTGTGTTGACTGTGTTTTACCGGTGGCTGTCCGCCGAAAAGTCATCATGAGTCGAACGTTTTGAAAGAGAGATTTTTTTTCCCCTTCTGGTCGTAGTGTGACAGTGTGCTGGTAATTCATCAGATGATCAGAGGCCATTGAATAGACTAAAAAAACCTCCACTGTGAGTTCTGCAGTGATCGCTCGCCTTAGTCTTAGCAGCTGCTCAGCAACATACTGCAACTGATTTTAGTTTAAGACCAGGCCAAGCTGTATAAGTGTACAGGTGACTCAGGTAACCATTAAACACGTTTTCTTTTCTTTGAGGCCAGTTGATAGTTTCTAACCTGTTCTGGTAGCTGTTTTTTATTCCACTGTGCCACATTTTGAAGCCGTTGTATTCCTCAGGTGGCTACGCGAGTCTTATGTTTTTTTTTTGTTTGTTTTTTTTACACAGGTGCAACAAAAATGTCAGATTTTGCAGATTGTACATAATGTTGTGAACAAATGAATCATAAAGACAGAATTGTATTTTTTTAACCATTTGTTCTCATGGTTTTATAGAGAAAATTGTATTGTGGAATAAAATACTATTTACAGTTAATGATTTGTGCATGTGTGACTTCATGACCTCTTTTCTCTCGAAAGTTCTTGGAAATAGTCGTCAAATACTCATTTTTTTAACATTTATTTTTTGACATAATTAATAACAGGTTTATTTGCATAATTCAAGAGTTTAATTTCTTGATAAAAAATATTTTTCTATTTCTCAAATCGTAGAAAAATATAGAGCTGTTACAAAACAAACCATCATAAATTAAATGTTCATAGATGACTTAGTGGGGCTTATCTGTGTATCAAAAGACTTTAGATCAGATTGTCAGGGACATAACAAAATTAAGTTGTACCTTTGAAATGGGAATAATATTTAAACAGGTCCCTGATTTAAAAACAAAGTTTTATTAAATAAAAAATAAAAGATAATTTGAAATGTATTCTGCGATCCTGTGGACTACAGTACATGACTGTTTCATAGATTTCCCATTGCATGCAACTAATTATTTGCAAACTAATTCATCCAAATGTAACGACAAAGATCTGACTAACATTAGATTATTATACATTTTGTTGTTTTATTTCCTTGAATTGTGACTTCTGGGAAATGCAGTAAATTATAAATGACTGAATGTAAATTGGGGTTGGGCGGACTAGCACTGCAACTAGTGACTATTTTAGTTTATAGAAACTTTATTGATACATTGTTAGATGAGGTGCTGAAAGTTGTGGAGTCTGACGAAAGAGTTTTAAAGATGTATTATTTAATGACAAAACAAAGACAAGCAGCAATTTTATGGACAAAATAAAACAGTTAATGTTTGCTATTTAATGAATTTTAATCAATCAATTCAATCAACGTGTGCTACATAAACAAACACAATAGAATATGTTAAGACAACAAAGACACAAAAAAAAAACTTAAATGCCACTAAAAACAGTGGTAAAAGTGCATGTGTGTGGTAATTCTCTCGTTTGGATGATGACGATCTCACAGTGTATCATCTTCTGTTTTACCACCATAGAACATGTGCATACCACAAGGACAAATGTAACTTTTAGACTAAAATCTAAATCCTAAATCTTCATTTTTTCCCTTATTCTTTGCCCTTTTTATGTGCCAGCTGTGCTGCTCTCTGCTGCAAAATGCTACAAATCCACAGCAGGAAATAATAAAAAAAAAACACCTATCTTTTAAAGCACAGCTGCTGTGGGGGAGGCATGCAGTCAGTCACACATCCACATTTGAACAAACGGATGTGTTTTCTTCTCCACCTTCTACCTACCAGCGTTGCCTTCGTTAATCAGGTGGCGAAATAATTTGTGTCTGTGTGTTGACCCAATCGGTGGAGAACAAGCTTCAAGGTGACCAGCTGGACACATTACAGGAAATAGGAACCCATTACTGGAGCTGAACGGTTTTGTTCTTTGCCTAAACTCTACAATTCTGCAATGGCGGCAGGCAGCATCCGCCTGTTCAACACTGACGAGAAGAAAGGTAATTATTCTTTTCTTTGTTTGATTTAGTGTAGATGCAACAGCGTGAGTCTGAAGCCTTCAGGTTTTCAAGCTTCATATTATATTGTTGTGTGTTCTGCGAGGACATTTGTAAGAATCCATAATGATATGGGAAGATATTTAAAGGTTTCATTATCAAAACTTAAGACAGGATCAAGTGTAATCATCAGGATTTATTGTTACACTCGAAAATGAAACTCTCAGAAAATGAATGTATGAGTATATATTTTTTGCAATCTACAAAAAATATATTAACATAAAAAACATAAAAATTGGTTCGTAGGCTTCATGAAGAATGAGTTTGAGAATCGTTTTCTCTACGAAGGTTTTAATCCATGTTTTATCCTTTTAGTAATTTGTCATTTTTTCCTGTAATGGCAAACCAAGAGTATTAAGCCTTACTCTATCTTGTGAGGTAGTTTAGAAAAACTCAATTGAGGAAAATCCACTGATTAAAACGTCCCATTTACGTTATGAGGTCTTTCCATTGTGACTGTATGTATGTATGTGTGAAACATGGCAAATGGTTTTGAGGTTACGACTTGTTGGGCTTCTTCAGCAGGAACTTGAAACTAAATGCTCAAACTGTCAAATAACACAATTGATACAACATAAAAGGCTTTAGAAACCATTAGGAAAGTTTGTTGTCCATAATAAAATGATAAAAGTTGGTCTTTGTCTCGATAAAACCGACAGCGCACACAGAGACATCCTCGCATATTATTAGTTTATTCATGGCGCAATCTACAGAATCAGAAAACCAAGGTTTTAATGATATTCGTTTTAAGGGAGACAGACAGGCCGCAATGTATGAACTCAATACTACATCACACATGAGTTTTTGTTAATATGCATATGTTGGAATTCTCGGGATCAAACTGCAAATTGTGGGTCACACCCAAATATAAGAGTCTTTACTTCCGTGTTTCATCAGTATTCTATTTTTAATAGATTGAATGCTTTACACCTAAACTAAATGTAGTCTGCCACATGCAGTAAAACAGATATTTCATAGCATAACAAAGAGTACGTTTAGCACAAGTACACGTTCTCCTGCTCATCCGTGGGCCTTAATGTCAAGGAAAAATGACAAGAAAGTAAAACATATGTGCGCATCAGGCACTGTACAAAAATTCTCTTTTACAAAGCAGATGCCTCATAGTCTCTCCTAATCTCTCTTCCCCAGTAGATTCCCTTCTTCAGCGCTTTGGACCCGTCTGGACACAATGACCGCCTTCAAGATCTTGAGAGAAAGACCAGAACCTGATCACCCTGCTGCGGCGACCAAACGAAAATGAGATGAGCCCAGAATACCTGAAGAATTACGAGGTTATGTGAAAAGCCTGTGCTGGACGAGTGCTAGCTGTACGGAGCGACGTCGTGGGTCAGTTGAATTCAGCTGAATCACAAGGCCTGTACACAAGGCCTGTACACAAGGCCTGTACACAAGGCCTGTACACGGAAGTACAGCAACACGCACACGGATCACTACCTTTCAGGACCTCGTGGACATTGTGCCTCTCCAGTCCAGAACCTGCACACACATATATACACAAGACTGTTCAAAAGAGCCACAAGCATCCATCAGACGCCACCATGAACGGCCCGGAAGAAATGTCGGTGAAGTGTGTCCTGGTGGGGGACAGCGCGGTGGGCAAGACGGCGCTGCTGGTGCGCTTCACTTCGGAGACCTTCCCGGACTCCTACAAGCCCACGGTGTTCGACAACACGGGCGTGGAGGTGTACATGGATGGGATCCAGATCAGCCTGGGCCTATGGGACACGGCCGGCAACGACAACTTCAGACAGATCCGACCGCGGTCCTACCAGCAGGCCGACGTGGTCCTCATCTGCTACTCCGTGGCCAACCAGAACTCCCTGGCCAGCGTCCACCGCAAGTGGATCGCCGAGATCCGAGAGCACCTGCCCAAAGTGCCGGTGCTGGTCGTGGCCACCCAAACGGACCTGCGGGAGGTCGGGGCTTACCGGGGCAACTGCATCTCGGGTGCGGAGGGGAGACTCGTCGCTCAGGAAGTGCGCGCTAAGGGCTACCTGGAGTGCTCGTCCTTAAGCAACCGTGGCGTGCAGCAAGTGTTTGAGTGCGCAGTGCGGACAGCCGTGAGCCAGGCCAGGAAGCAGACCAGACGACGCATGTTCAGCATAAACCAGTGCAAGGTCTTTTGACCTATGACCTCAGCTTGGTGGGCACTTATGTTGTCGTGAGATCTGTCCAGACTAGGCCACTAATAAGCGTTAGCATGATATTCAAACTCTGTGTGAGCTTGGAGAGGCATCAGACACCAAGTGTGGATTTTTCTCTACTACTGACAAGCAGTGCTGTGCTTTCGTCCAAAAACACGTATTTAAAAAAACTGAGAATGCATCAATTTAGTCATGAGGATGATAAAACCTGATAGAATTGTACCCAACTTTAAATTATACCTGTGTGTGACTTAATGAGATCCACGAAGAAACAAGACTTCTTAGTTGTCTGAATTCCTTTCATGGTGATTTTTCAAATAGATGATTTTTTGTTTGATTGTTATATACTTTACATAGATTAAAGTTTTTCCAGCTTTGATGGTGTTTTATACAGTATAGAGATTATTTTTACTAACAATTAATGCATTGTTAGTCAATTATTTTTTGTTGAGCTTTACAGTGTGAAATCAAATGAAGGAAAACTCTATTGTTATGGTCTGCTAATCAAACTGGAATGGATAATATTAAGAATATATAGAAATAGCGATCATGTCAGCTGAGAGAGAACTAACGGGATAATTTTGCTCTATCTGGCCTCTGCATATATAATCTTTTATTTATTTTCTCACGAGATGAGCATTTACTTGGATGTGAAAAAGGAAATAAATGCTCAATATGTCAAATTTGGCCCAAAATCCCTGTGTCTAATTTTACATATCTTTTATAATTAGGTCAAACCTATTTAACGGGGTGCCTGTGTTTGTTATTTGAAATGTATACTCGGACAGTTGCATTGACATTTTTAACACACACAAAAAAACAACAACTTCCGTATCACCTTAGTGACATTTGTAAAAAAAATGATTATGGTGAAGATTTGTGCATTTTTTTGTTATTTTTCTTTCTATAAACTGTATACCTCAAAATTCTACAAACCATATGCTGAAAAAATGTCTTGCAAACTGTATCTGTTGTCTCTCGAACAAACTTTCCATGAATTAAAATTAAGGATTCAACAAATTGAGAATATTTTATTGTGTTTATGTCTACACTTATCAGCAATAGCATATTAATAGCAGATTTGCAGATGTTTTATTTATATCAGGTCATTTCCCCTAGTGTCTCATCTTTCTCTCTATCTCTCGCTTCCCGTTCACAGCCTGAATGTAAATTTGTTTTTGCAACACATTCATTATTAAAAGTTACTTTTCTGCCTTAAATGACAAAGAATCATATATGCTGTAAGATGTATAATTCATGCAATCTGCATATAAACAGCCATTCCAGTTTGAATGTGTTATCACCTCCACTTTATATGCATCCCATCCATTTTACAGTTTTTTGAAGAACCGTTTGACAGACTTAGTATAATATTTAATTTGTTATAAAATACACAATACATGGTATGTTAATATACAAACTGTATATATTACACACTTTGGTAATTACAGGTGCTTTCTTGACTAATGATCAGACGAATAGCTTTGGGAAGAAAAGTATGTTTTGTGTATATTTAGAGTGACATGAGACTATGAAAATGATTGAACAGGGTTTGGATATTAAATCACCAGTGACATTGATAGTGAGGGGCAGATTAGCTCTGATAAGAATTATGCATGGCCAGTCTGCACTAGATTTTATCCCTAAGTCCGGTCAAATCTATTTCATGTATTGGCTCCGGCCGTAGACTCTCTGAGAGCACACTTACAGTCTCAAATACATTATGTCTGTATGTTTAGTGCCCACAGATCACAGCACGTCCATATATGTGACGTTCAAGTGTGTGTTTTAGGCGGTTTGAATACACAATGAGAGGAGGACATGAGGAAATGGAGGCTGTTTGTTCGTCTGCCTGTCAAATTTATATTTAATTTGCAAAAGAGAAGCCGCTCCCCCACCCCTCATGTTATCTCTCCCACTCTTTCTCTACATTTCTCTGTCTCATGTGGTATTCAAAGCTGCTGGGGATGAGTGGTACAATACAGGCTTTTCAAGGATATGCTGAAAAACACCTAACCACATCCCAACACACACTCACACACATGTACATGCAGACTATCTGAACACTCCTAACGACTTTATGAAAGTCTTTAGTTAAACTTTAGCATATTTGAAGTCAAAACATGATAAGACATAATAAACGCAGACTAATTCACAAAACGGTTCCCTTGTTGGATGTTCTTTCATTTAATATAAGATAATCCCATAATAAAATGCTGGTACACATTTACATATCATCTGCTTTTTGTTTCTAAGAGACAAAAGAGCTGCGCTATGCTTTGAGAGTTCAGACTGTGTGACTGACGGCTGTGGTCACATCTTTCATCTCTTATTGTTCCCTCTCCCACAACTACCACAGCACCTTACCTCGCTCCCTCCCTCCCTCGCTCTAGCAGGTAAACTCAGGTTCAGTTAATGAAACCAATAGCAGCAACCCTGTACCGTGTAACCCTGTACTCGAACTTTACCAATATAGATTTCAATAGTTTACAAGTTGTGAACTATAAGCATTTCAAAATGATGTTATTACCTGACTTTGGCTTAGCACCACAGTGGCTGTGTTAATCCTAGTAAGTCTTGTTGCACAGGTGTAACTAATAACATTCACAATGGCTCGGTTCTATTCAAGTGTCCCTGTCAGCCATGACAATGTGACACTGAGCCTGCAAGCGCAACACAAGGACCCTGAAACTGAAGCAGCCAAATGCAATTCAGCTGACACCTGTGCTTTTCCTTGTGTAACATGTCACAATGTCTTCCTAAGAACAAAAAGAAAAAAACATTAGAACATGTCAACTGGTACAAATGTGGAGTGTGAATGTTTTTGTGGAGATCTGCAGTGCAAAGAAATTAAATTCTTAATCAGACTTTATGATACTTGTTAATTAGATCAGTTGATTTTTCAGAGAATACCATCATCACTTTGTTTCCTCAGGATTACTACTACACATTACATTTAAAATGATTGCTGCTACTGTAGACACGCATTGTTCACCAACCACACACACACACACACACACACACACACACACACACACTTCCTTAGCTGTCACTTCTGCCACGTCTCTCCTCCTCTTCACTCTTGTCATGTGTCCTATCGGCTCAGAACGCCGACACGTACAAACCCTGACATGCTGATCTGTGCTGACATTATAACTCACAAGCTCACATTGCATCTTCTTTCCCTAAATTTCACAGAAAGAAGATGCAATGTGAAACGTTCTGCACACCAAGTGTCAAGTGTCATATATATATATATACTATTTGTCTTCCTTCAGTATATAAACATGTTTTTTATCTACTCAGACTGTGTTTCTTTCTCACTTTCTGTTCATCTCACACACACACACACATGCTTGTACTCGCACACAGGAAACACCTGTCCCATGCGAGCTCAGTACCACAGAAACTCAGTGACACATAGCACATTATTGTAATGCACAGTGCTCTGCGTTCAAATACAGGAGACAAAAGTTCAGATTTAAGCTGCATAGACCTTATTGGTTTCTGTGGAAGTCGTCCATTCCGAGTGACTTCACACATAAGTAATAATTTTTTAATTGACGTATGATGTTTTGTTGCACTTATGGTTTTTCACCTGGTTCTCATAATTTTGCGAAATTACAAGATTAGGTGTTTGTGGTTCTCATATTGGAGACACATTCTTGTGTCATGTCTTAATTGTTAAAACTGTTTTGCATTTTATTGCAATAATAACACCCTAAACACCTTTCTTTCTGTCTCTCATTTTATGACAGAATATAAAAAAATAGTAATAATTCTCATCCTTTAAAAACATTTTGTTCAGCTGATACTACTTTTTGTATAAACAGCAGACAGTGCTCTGAGTATAAAGTGACCTGTATTAATAACATTTCTTGAAGTCATAATGGTATGTTTTCCTGTTATGATATATACCATGGGAAAATACTAAGTTTGCTTGTGTCCGTGTGCATCATCCATTTATTAATGACTGATGAGGTATTTATGGATGAAACTTCAGTGATGTAGTATAGACTATTTAAGAGCAGATACTGTGAAGGTTCAGAATATGAGCAGTGTGTGAGGGCTGAAACTGATAAAATTTTGTCCAAAACATTTTTCATCAGATTTATGTGGATTATGCATATTTGTCCATACATGTCTCAAAATGCTAATATGGATGCATATAGATTCTACATAGATAGTAAATACATTCGGTTTCTAAAACCTCTACACAGGCTCAGCATTTCTGTGGATCTCATCAAAAACCACAAAAACATATAACACCTGTGTCTTTCCTCCAAAATAATGATATATACCAGTAATCAGTGTGGACACACCTTCCCATACATTCAAATGCAAAAATGCGTCACCATTTTTGACTGATTATTGCGCTATTGCTCTTTTTTTTTGCAACCTTACACAGGCCAGCTTCATATGCTGGTTGAAGGAAAGGAGAGTATTACTCATGATTTACAAGAAGATGTTGGTTGCTAAACTAAATTGATATAATGTCTGTAAAAAGTTGTAGGTTATGCAACAAATGCAACAAATGCAAGTATGTATTTTCCTCGCCGTTTTAATTTTTCTTTAAACTACATGGATTCTTCTCGCTGCCTATAGTTTATTCTCAGGATAATTGATCTTTCCCAGAAGATCCAGTAGTTTTTCTTCTTTTCTTCACAGTCTTAGTTGTCATTAATAAATACATGTTTTTTTTTTTCTAGTTTCCTGCCATCTTGTGGCCCATCTTTACCAAACAGCAAACTAATAAACATTTCATTTCATATCAAATTCACACTAACAAAAACAAGAAAAACATAATAACAAAAAATGACATCTATAAGAATCCCCCATCTTTACTGATAAAGGGATTTTCTTCCTGAACACCCAGGAGTTGCAATTTAAAAGTTTATTTTTTCTTTGTCAGTCATTCTTGTCCAGCAACTTAGGAACAATAGATAAAGAAACGTATGATGCAATGGGCAGGAAAAAAAATACTTATTTGACATTTTTCCAAGATCACTAAAGACACAATTTGACTTTCTTCTTTTAAACCTTTGAATATGACAAGGCGATATTCAATTTTTTTTTCTTTGATAAATTGTCTGAATAATTAAGAAAGGAAAAATTTCTTATTTCATTACACAATCAGTTCAACTTTAGTTTATTAGACAAATCATTTTCCCAGTCATGTTTAACATTAAATTAAAACCCTTTTAATTACTAAACATACAATATCTTTCCAACTGTAGTAGAAAATTAGTACCATTTTTGTGTTGTTCTTGAACACAAAAAGAAAATATAATCTATATTTCCATGATGTTGCTGGCCTGGATAGATATATGTGGTTACTGTTGTCCTCACAACGTATAGAAAAGGAGATCAAATACGATCTTATCACCGATCGTGTACAGGTTTACTGTCACTGTTAAGGATTAGTACATTTACAGTGTGAAATCTGACCCTGAATCTGTGTGAAGGTCATTGTCATGTGGCGCATTTGACGTGTCCCATTCTCTACATGTGTGTGCTCGTCTTGAATGACCTGAGCAAAGGTAACGTGATTAGCTGTGTAACGCAGTAAGGCTCAGTGTATATGTGTCTTCATCCGTGTGCGTCGTACAGCTGGTTGTGGTCATGTACGTGGTTAAGGCTGCAGGCATCACATTTCACCCAGTGCCTGCATGTGTGCTATGTGATACTGTAGTATACCTCTGTGTGTGTGCGTTGTGTGTGTGTTTGTGTGCATGTGTGCGTGAGTGATAGCCCCAGGTCCTGTTCCAGAGCAGTGAGTACACACACACACACACACACGCACAGTAACACAGGAAAACTGCAACTAACAACTAGCGAAGCATTCACAGCTTCTGACAGGATGTAAGATTTGGAGAATTTTCTGTGGTCTCGGCTCGCTCAGCCTCAGCATGACAGAGTGGCGCTCAGACTAGATTGACGCTCTGGATTTGGACCCTTGCTGTCTCAGCGACTGCTTTGCTGAATAATTGATTTCTGAGCTTGGTTGAAAATGTGGAAGGCAGCGCTGATGGTTTGGATCAGCCTTTTGGTGCAAGGTCAGTTCTGCATGATGAATCAGTTTGCTGTCTATACTTTGTCTAAGTGATGCACAAGTCATGCAGAAGTTTGCTTTTGCCGCCCGTTGACCATCACCTCTGATTGGTATTTCAGCTCCTTCTTCGAGCCCGTCTTGTTTTGTCTTGTTGTTCATCTCCTATCAATTGCTGCCTACACTGTAGCTTATATTAAATTTCTGCTCTCTTTTTTGCCCTGCAGTGTCCCATGGCGCCCAGGGTCATTTCGCTCGGAAACTGCTGAATGATCTGATGGAGGACTACTCCAACGCTCTGAGACCTGTAGAGGACACAGATGATGCCCTGAATGTCTCGCTGCAGATCACACTGTCACAGATCAAAGATATGGTGAGTAGAGAGCAAACACAACTGTATCAGTGCACTAACTGCATGCAGATACTAAAATGTTTCATTTTCTCTGTTAATACTCCCCCCTCTGTTTCTTATAATTATTAATAATGAATACTATCTCTATTAAATTGTTCTCAAAGTGTGTTTTTTACACTGAACAGCACTGAGTGAAACAACAGGACATATGTTTCTGATAGCTTCATTATTACACCAAATGTAACAATGCGTGATTTTTTTGTCCAATTGGCCAGGTATATATTTAGTACATATGCTTGGTTTGCTAGAAGTGAATTGCATGAAACTTTCTGTGGATTTCAACAATGGTTATTGTTTGCATGCAAATTGACAAATGTTTTTGGCAATTTGATTACAGAAAGACAGATATTAAGATGTATTGCTGTTATTTTTGGACAACTGTATATATCATATTGTAACACAAATTCCATTCAGGTAAATTTTCTCTCTCTATAGCATCACTAATAAGTAAAAATTATTTCCTTATGTCACATATCAAAGCTACATGAATCTACAATCTGAGATCCAGCTATAGAACACCAGATACTGTCTGGATAATGTGAGCACATCTGTTAAAAAGAGGATTATTTTTTGCACACATAAAAATAGGAGAAAAACTAGAAGGAAAAACAAAAAACTCTAAGGGAAAACCCAATGCAGCATCATTACATTTAGTTGCATACCTCCTATCATGCAACCCATTTGGCCTGTTTTTTTCTTCTGTTTTATTCATAGTCTTCAAACTTAAACCATCACTTGAAGTAAATTCCCCACACTTAACAATGTTCCCTCACGAGCCACAGGAGACATAATCCATATTTTACAGGCTGAAAAAAGGGAGTGAAACTCCCTTAATTTGATCCTGTTTTAAATGTAGAAGCTACAGAACAAAATGTTTGGCTCATATACTATACATATTATACTCTTTTGACCACTGGAGGTCAGCACTGACACCAGTGAACTGAAGTGTTGAAGGACCCATATTGTACACTTCCCCTGGGTTTTCTTTGAGGTTCTCATACCCCTAACTAAATATTTGTGGTTAAAACCGAAAATGATCTCAGTATAGCCTCTCTCTGGAGCTGGAAAGAACAGGTGGCTTTGTGCCATTCTCATTAATATTAATCAGCCTCTCCTCTGATTGGCTGATTTGAATGGCTATGAATGGTTGCTGGGCGGTGAGGTTCTTGTGATCACAAAGAAATTTAAAATCTCACTTTTGACGATGGGGCACCTTTAAATAGATTCATCGTCATCATATTCTTCCCTCTCCCTCTTTTTGTTTGTGTGTGTGTGTGTGTGTGTGTGTGTGTGTGTGTGTGTGTAGGATGAGGTGAATCAGGTGCTCACCACTTACCTGTGGATCAGGCAGGTGTGGTACGATGCCTACCTGAAGTGGGACAAGGAGGACTATGACAACCTAGAGATGATCAACATCCCCAGTGACCTGGTTTGGAAGCCTGACATCGTCCTCTACAACAAGTCGGTAACAAGAGAGAAAAAATACAATCAGAAAGAAAAATGGAAAAAGGAACATAGTGCATGGAAGTAAACAGAATACAATGAAAAGCAGAAAGGATTCAACACTTTTTTTGTAAAACACGTGTTTAAATGAGAGGTGCCTTATTTGCCTTAAATGCTATAACTGAGATATTGCAGCAGTGTTTGGACTGGGATGGATGAAGCATCTGCAACATGCCGTGTTCCTCCCTCTGGTGTCTGTGTAGAGCAGATGAGGACTCGTCAGGTTCGTCCAGCACCAACGTGAAGCTGCGCTACAACGGGGAGATCGTCTGGGACTCTCCAGCCATCACGAAGAGCAGTTGTGTGGTGGACGTCTCCTACTTCCCCTTCGACTGGCAGCAGTGTAACCTCACCTTCGGCTCCTGGACCTACAATGGAAACCAAGTGTGTATGAGCAGCGGCGGCGGCGGTGCGGTGAATGAGGAGTGCAGCACACTTTCTGTCTGTTTTACCATCAGTTCACATTTTGCTTTAAACCCTGCTTAGGATTTGAAATGATCACGATTGATGGTGAATGTCAGACTTTTAGGAGTGACACTGCAACCGAAATCTGTCTTTTGAATATCAAACTCGTTGTGTTTTCTCAGTTGAGTAAATCCTCGAGCAAAATCTTTCAAACCATTCAGTCCACTTCTCCATTGAACCTTTGGCAGGGTTTCTGATCTTCAAGGAGGTAACTAGCACAACAAGGAAGTTTATATTATTTTTCAGGATTCTGAAACCACAAAAACATGCATACAGATTGACCCAGACAAAGTGGAAGTATTCCAAAGTATTTAAAATATGATACATAACGAGTATCATACATATCTAATGGGCCTATTCTATAAAGTGACAGTTTACATGCTTTTTGATGATAAGGCCCATGTTTCAATCCTAATCCAGAGAGAAATAAACACAGCCCCTATTCAGAAACAGCGCCTTGAATGGCCTTTCCATGATATTGTGATGTCACAGCAGAGAGAAGCTTGAGAGATATGTCTGTCATGATTTTTCAATTTCATCACTTGGGCATCGCTCACAGTCGTGTGGAATTCTGTCCTCTTCACAGGTGGACATCAGCTTGGGAATGGACAGCGGCGACCTGTCTGACTTTGTGGAGAACGTGGAGTGGGAGTGCCACGGCATGCCAGCCGTCAGGAACGTCATGATCTACGGCTGCTGCTCCGACCCCTACACAGAGATCACCTACACCCTGCTGCTGAAGCGCCGCTCCTCTTTCTACATCTTCAACCTGCTCGTGCCATGCTTCCTCATCTCGTTCCTGGCGCCGCTGGGTTTCTACTTGCCAGCTGACTCTGGGGAGAAGGTTTCCCTGGGGGTCACAGTGCTGCTGGCACTCACCGTGTTCCAGCTGCTGGTGGCTGAGAGCATGCCTCCTGCAGAAAGCATGCCATATATAGGTTAGTTAGTGTTTGGGGTTTTAAAACCTTCTGACCAATCAAGTCAAAATTATGACATAGTGAAGTTAAAATAGATGATCTGTTCACCAGAATATTTCATTATATATCCTTTGTACCAAGATATGTGATACGTGAGACGCTCCATTGCATGACTACATAGCTGATGAAGTGAGAGTTGCAACCCTGAACGTGTTTCCTGTCAACTGTTTCTCCTTCATAACTACCTTGTCGGTCTTCTCTTCCAGGGAAGTACTACATAGCCACCATGACTATGATCACAGCCTCCACTTCTCTCACCATCTTCATCATGAACATTCATTTCTGCGGAGCTGAGGCCAAGCCAGTCCCTCACTGGGCGAAGGTCCTCATCATAGACTACATGTCCAAAATCTTCTTCGTCTATGAGGTGGGGGAGAACTGCACCACACCGGAGAGCGAGAGGACCCCCCTCTTTCCGGAGGAACCCATGAGTGACAGGCACTACCCTGACGAACTCTACAACAACATCTTCTACAATCACGACAACGACAAGTACACCAACGGCCACGGCGCGCATCACCACAACAAGCAGCACAAGAAACACGCCAACGGCAGCGCCAACAACCGGCACCACCACTACAACAACCACAACAACCACGTCTCCAGACTGGAGCGGGGCGAGGGCAAGCGGGAGCCCACGCAGCGCTACCAGCACATCGGGCGGGACGAGCTGGACTACCAGGCCCCTCCTCATCTGCAAAACCTCCAGCACCTGAACGGGGGGCTGAAGGAGAAGCTCCTCTACACCCCAGAAAAGCCTCAGGTCACGGCCTGTCCCTGCAGCAGCGTCTGTCTCCAACACAATCAGGTGCTCCTTTTACTCACTTTACCTCATTATCTGAGTGCTCCTTCTTCTTAGGTTTCTCCTTCATGCCTCAAGGGATCCTGCTATCACTTTAAAGCTCCCACTTCGGGCTCCTCGGGCTCATCAATCTGTCTCTCCGTCAGGTGGTGAAGAACATCCAGTACATCGCAAACTGCTTTCGTGAGCAGAGGGCCACGTGCAACAAGGCGGCAGAGTGGAAGAAGGTGGCCAAGGTGATGGATAGATTCTTCATGTGGATCTTCTTCGTCATGGTCTTCCTCATGAGCATCCTCATCATCGCCAAGGCATCCTGACAGCCTCCCCCTCGTCTTTACACCATCATGATATTGTTTTCCGGACCTTTGTGTTATTTGAGAGCAGTGGCGTCATTATAGTTTAAGGTGTGGTATGGCCAGGAATACAGTCTTCTAGGGTTCAGGGGTTAAGTTTAGAAAAATGTGAAAATTGTAAATTTATTTATTATTTGCTTTTAATTAGTCTACAGATCAAACTTGCCATTTGCAAATAACCACATTTTTTTTTAAATCTGGTCTCAATATATCTTAAAGGGATATTTTTCAAGTTTGTAATGCACTTAATATGTCAGTGGACAAATATGCTGTAGGCAAATGTCCATTGAAGCTTAGCGAAACAAAGAGAATATAGTCTCAATAATAACATAGAGTCCAACTTATAAATACAGTGATACAAGAGCAGGACTCCAGACAGATCTGTGATGTTCTCCTTATTAGCTGTTACGCTCTAATTATAATTAAGATTATAGTGATTGCCGTACCTTGACATACCAAAATGACGCCTCTGTTCGAGTCACCTCATTTTTACTTTGACCATAAGTGAGAGAACCCAAACTGAAGGGTGTTTCATGTGTCGGTATTGGGCCGTGTGTGTGTGTTTGTGTATTATATTGCTTTTTTGCTTTGATAAACAGGATAAACAGGCCAAGGTCACTGCGCACAAATCATCCATTTAAAATCTCCCACACAGAAATTCATCAAAGCCTCTTAAAGCGTCAGGTGTGCCTGCATGTGTGACGGAGCAGTGGAGCGGTAAGACAATCCAGGCCTCGCTTTGAACATGCGTGAACTCTCCATTATTAATGAACTAACAGCCAGATATCCGGCTATAGGCATTACATTACTTACATTGCATCTTGAGCAGCCAGATGATGCTATCTTCCACAGTCAGAAACAATGCAGCAGCAATCATGAATAGCCCCCTTAAGAAATAGCCTTCCCTGTGATGAAAAAGAGGCCAAAGGTCAGTGACACAGTTTCCAGGCACTACTGAAAGGTGAATCACACACCTCCTTATATGCATCATTGATGGTGGAGCAGTGCAAAGGGAGGACATTTAAGCCAGGCAGAAATTCTAAAGTGTTTACTCCCTGGCCTAAATGTGCGGTTTTACATAAGCAATGAATATTTGAATGTGTGACTTGGAGAGTGAGGATGAACGTTTCTGTCCTTACAAAGATCCCTCACTTTTAATTGTAATGTTGAGACCTTAAAGCCTACCTCCTGAGCGAGAATGTCCTTTATTGTTTGACTAATTAATGGACCACTTTTGTTCCAGTGAAACATTGTATTGATATCTCCTTTTAAAATATGCTTTTATTCTACAGTATTCTACAGAGTTCTTTCACATATTTTAAATTTCTACATTTCTTCCGTTTGCCTTGTGATACAAATCAAACTAATGAGCTTTTAATTTTCTAATAATGTATATATTTTTCAAAAATGATTCATTTTGTGTATAAAATGTCATTTGACTGCTACTACTTTCTGTCATTGGTTATACATATATACACATCCACGCATACTTTGCTAACCTGTATCACAATATGAACTCTTACCCAGTATTTCTTGTCATGCATAATGACTCACTGGCAGGAAGGTGAACATAGGCTGATATTTGCAAAGATATTGAAATATATGTAAATAATGCAATCATATAAGCCCTGATTAGGGCCATGCTGCTGCACTAGCGAAATAACTTGATGTCGTAAGCATTTCCATTCCTGAGGAAGCCTCTAGAGGACAAAAAGACTGTAAAATTGGAGGCAGTTATGGACAAGATACAGGTATGTATGAAGGAATGAATGAATGAATGAATGAATGAATGAAGACCATCCATCACATCTATTTCAGTACTTTTATTGAGAGTCCATTGCAAATGATTTTTTTATGAAACCAAACAAGAGAAGTATAACAATGAAACATTGTCGACAATAACAATAATATTAATAGTTAAATGTTATTAGAGTGGAAAATTATAAGTAAGTCAAACTTACTGGTCAGTTGAAAAAAATCTTTCATGGACAAATCCTCCAAACCACACTTGTACTACAAAAATGACAAAAAAAATACAAAATGGCGCATTAGGTTATAATATGTGATAATAAATCTATTACTGTTTATTGGACTTTAGATGTTTACTTTACCTTTAATGCCTAAAACATTTATACTGTACTGTTTTCTAATGCTGCAAGGCAAATATTTTAATGGTAAAGGCTTTATAAGATTATTTCCAAATCTTCACTGAACAAAAAATAGATGACCTGCATATTATTGTAGTTTTATCAAGATATCAAACATAACAAGATGTCAGTAATATAGTTTTTGTTATTATTTGAAGGTGAATATAAGATAAAGTAACGAAAACCCAACTAAAATAAAATGGTCTAGTGACCCTAATCCTTAATCCTGTTTAATAAACGTCTGCTGGTATTAGGATGGGATTTGGGCTACAATCCTACCTAAAAAGAAATATTTATACGATAACTGAATCACGGATAATTATGATCTCTAAAAATATCTGTTCCCATGTATAGCCTCCCGATAAACATATTCACTGAATACATTTCTTTAGACATTATTCAAATAGATTAACACATTACTCCAGTAATGCAATCACTGTAGAATAAGGTTTCTGTGGTACAGAAGTGACTGACTATAGATTGCCTGAAGCTTTAGCACTGAATCATGATAAAAACCATCAATAACTTGTGAGACGTGTCACATCACACGACCTATGACTCCACACAGTATTATGTATTTATAATTTGTATATATAAAACACATATGCAACAGCCAAAGTTATTTCATGCACTTTTCATCAGTAGGTTTATCAGATCTCAAACTCACACTGATAGGGGGCGGCTTTTAAGATAAAGAGATGCAGCAATCGAAAGACCACACTGATCGACTTTTATCACATCGGCCCTAAATAAATAATCCCCCCCTTAAGGTTCTGGATCTTTGCCTCAGCTGGACCATGCCCGCCCGTTGGCGTGTATATACACGGAGATAAGACCTGGGCTGAGTGCTTCACAGACAGACTATTTGACCGAGTTTCCCCCAGACTGATAGCGGCAAAAGGGGGAAGACGAAAGGTCAGACACGGGGTCAGACACACCCACATCTTTGGGATCTATATAGAGACACACTGTTCTTATTTTCTCCTAATTTTTCCTGGATAAGCAGAAACAGCATGTCGTCTATTACCAAACAGCTGTCCTCTTCTTTCAGCCGAGGAGGTAAATATTTCTCTTTCTTTCTTTCTTTCTTTCTTTCTTTCTTTCTTTCTTTCTTTCTTTCTTTCTTTCTTTCTTTCTTTCTTTCTTTCTTTCTTTCTTTCTTTCTTTCTTTCTTTCTTTCTTTCTTTCTTTCTTTCTGTCTTTCTTTCTTTTTAATTCAAATCATTTCCGTTTCTTCGTCCGTTCAGGCAGGAAGACGTCCTCCTCCTCGTCCTCCTCCTCTTCTACCACCTCCTCCTCCTTCACTGAGATCCGACTGGTTCTGCTGGGGAAGACGGGCAGTGGGAAGAGCTCCACCGCCAACACCATCTTAGGTCGCCAGGTGTTTGACTCCAAGGCCGGCGGCTCCTCGGTCACCCAGCGGTCTCGCCGGGCCTGTGGGGAATTCCGTGGGAGACACCTGACCGTCCTGGACACTCCGGGGGTGCTGGACACTCATCAGACCCAGCAAGACGTGCAGAGGGAGCTGAGGAGGGGCGCCAGCCTCCTGTATCCTGGGCCCCATGTCTTCCTCCTCGTCATTCAGATCGGGAGGTTCACTCAGGAGGACAAGGTGGCGCTGCGGCAGATCAAACAGACACTGGGCTCCCATGCTTTGAGTTACTCCGTGGTGGTGTTTACCCATGGAGACTGCCTGGAAGAAGGGACCACGGTGCAGCGCTGTCTGATCGATGGATGCAGCGAGCTGGCCGAGCTCGTGGCCGGCTGTGGGGGCAGGTATTGCACTTTCAACAACCGGAGCTCCAAAGCCAAGGAGCAGGTGTCCGAGCTGCTCGCCATAGTGGACGGCATGATGCAGGGCAACGGAGGAAGCTACTACACCAGCAAGATGCTCCAGAAAGCAGAAGACGATCTGGCCCAGGAGCTGCAGGAGGAGAGGAGGGTGCTGTGTGAGAAGGAGGAGCTGTTGAAGCTCAAGTATGAGGCCGCGGTCAAAGAGTGTTACGACAGAGAACTGGAGATGCTCCAGCAAAAAAGTAAAAGGGAGCTGGAGGAGCTGAGAGGAAAACTTGAGCTGGAGAAGGAGAAAGAGGAAAAAATGGCAAGAGATTGGGAGGAGGCCTCTAAACAAAGGTTGGAGGAGAATGACAAAAAGGAGAAGGAGAAGAAAATACAAGAGATGGTGAGAATAATGGAGATACGTAGAGAGGAGGAGGAGAAGCGGGCGGCTCTTGAAGAAAGATTCGAGGAAGCTACTGAAACATTGGTGGAGCAGATCAAAACAGAGGAGATGAAGAGAAGAGCGATGGAGGAGAAGATCCAAAAGGACAGGGTGGAAAATGAAAGAAAAGAGAGAGAGAAGGAAGTCCAGCACTTACAGAAGGAGCAGGCCATAAGGCAAAGGGAGGAAATGAAGAGGGACGCCCTGCAAAGTGAGCTGAATAAACTCACCCAGAGATTGGAGGAGCAGAGCCTAAAGGAGGAGGACAGAAAAAAGCAAATGGAGCACCTGCTCAGACGTGAGCGGGAGGAGGTTCAGAGAGAGAGGGACATTCACATGGAGAATCAAAGAGAGGCAAAAAGAAGGACAGAGGCCCTCAAGCAGCAGCTAGACACCATCAAAATTAGGATTGAGCAGCAAAAAATGAACGAGGAGAGCCTTAAGAGGCAACTGGAGGAGAAGCTGTGTCGGGAGAAAGCCAAGTGTGACAGGGAAATGGTCGCCATGAAGCAGCAGTGCGACACGAAGTGCTCGAAGCCGTGCAACAATGCTGTGAAGAAGAGGTCGGCAGAGAGAGACAGCACCATGTCAACTGTAACCGGATACGTGCAGGAGATGGGGCTGGTGGGGGTGAACGCTGCACTAGAGAGCGTGGGGGCTCCCTGCTGCATACAGTAGCAGCCTGCTGCTTCTACTATTCCAGTGTCTAGTCATTTACATTCACTGAATGTCAGGACACATAAAGTCATTGTAGATATAACTTCATTTTGCATGTGTGTGGGTCATGGGTTATGTACCGCTCCAATATGTAGTGACTTCTAATTTATTAATATGATTAGATACATCCATTTACTCTGTGACAGTTCGCAAAAGAAAGTAAAGGAATGCCCCCCGTGAAAGCAATTTTGACAGATGGATGTAACTCCAGTGTGTCCTAAATCAGCAAATGCACAAAAATAGTACAAACTCTCAAACATGAGGGAGATAATCTGATTACTGACTCCCCGCCCTCTGCTTCTGACTGCCTGGCTCCGTCTCCATCATCTAAATCTGTATCCAAACAAAAAGCTGTAGCTATTAATAAACATCAAATATTGCTTAAGTGCTATTCCGGTGTTCTTCATCGATGCTCTAATTTCAGCTGCTGCCATGTGCTTCCACCCTCGGCCAAAAGGCCTTTATTCACGGCAATGGGTCCTGTGTTGTCTGATTGTATTGTCTACATTGTGCTTGTATTCCACAACTTGTAACATGTATATGATGAATCAATAATGATGGTTTGTATATAAGCTAAAATGTGACATAAATTATATATATATATATATATATATATATATATATATATATATATATATATATATATATATATATATATATGTGTGTTACAATGTTACAAGTTGCACAACTTGTAACATGTATTTGATAGAATTTATGATATGGATTGTATATAAGCTAAAATGTGACATTAAATTGCATGTTTTTCATCAAATATTCTTTTATTTTGTTCAGATTCCCCTCTTAGAGATGCAGCGATATTTATCAGTATTATCTCATTTCTGTAGGATAGAAATTAAGTATGAGTATTACCATGAAAATATAATAATATTTGCAAGTGTTCGGATGAAATTTACATATATGATTGGCCAGCGCCTAACCTGCCACAGACTCCACCACACGCCACTGGTAGAACCGGTTTAATATTTTTAAAATTTTCAATGTAATAAATGTTTTTAGTTTAGTTTAGCAGAAAGGTAGCCCCCCCCCCCATCTCTCTGCACTATATTTCTTGTCACAAAACAGCTAAACACCACAGAACAGGTTGACATTCATAGTAGATAAATTCTTAGGATGTTTTAGTGAAGGGTGATCTCATTGGTGGAAGTTTCAGGTTGGCCCATGAGATGGATTGACCATTGCATTCTGCACCATGCTGCCACCTCCTTAAAAGGCTAAACCCATCAATGGCAACAGCCTAACATGGGGCTGTCAAATCAAATTCAGCACCAGTGCAGCAAAGGGGGACTTCAATAAGTATAGAAAAAAACAAATCCTGTGTGACACAAATCTTTAAGGAAAACGAAAGAGAAACATAATCAGATTGGTTGTCTGTGATATTTAAAAAGCTCTCTGAAGCAGGAAAGGTATAATTTTATGCACATGACCCACCTCCCGTTTCCACAACTTCTCTACTAGCTACAGGCTGTTGTAACGTTAGTGTCTGCATCCCTGACCACGTCAGCCAGAGGGGCTGCGGGTTCTCTGAGGACAGACGTCCAGCTGCCAACTGTGACCTGTACACAGTGACAAGGGCCTTGGGAGACCGTGGTAGACTAAGAGGGAAAAAAATGTATGGAACAATTTGTCTGTACTTATAGTTTTGAAACCTTACCTCGAATATATGAATCTGATACAATAGCTCATGCAGGACTTGTAGGTTGTCAGAAAAAGCTGAATATATTTAATATTAGATGGAAATAAAACAAAAAGTTAAGTCGATATCAAATATAATATTCTTGACCCAGGACAAACTCCAGAAAGAAAAATAAATATATATATATATATATATATATATATATATATATATATATATATATATATATATATATATTTATATTAAAGGACAAGATTCAGAGATGGGAAATTACATATAATTGGACCGGTTACAAAATTCTGGGTAATGAGGTGCCAATCAATGAGTCAAAAAAAATATGAACAGGAGAAGCTTGGTGCAATGAAAACAAGATGTGAAGTATCATCATAAATGCCTTTTTAGATGTGTCAAATGAAAGTTTTTTCTCAACAATCTGAGGTAAATACATTTTGTATAAATTGCCTGGCCTATGTCATATTTTCACTTAAGCTATTTTCAATAATAATATTTTGTGTATATACCTAATAGTGGCCAAAATAGCCTGATCATTAATTGCAGTTATCGGGGAAATAAAGAGAAATGGGACACAAATCCCCTAAAATGACCCAGTGTGTGCCTCAGCTGTTCAGCACCAGCTGGTGGTGCATGTGGTCCTCAGTAAATCTGCTCTGCGCTCAGAGCAGCATCACAGCTCAGTCCGACAGCAGCAGGACGCGCACTTCACTTTGACTGACCATTTTGCCAGTTTTTTTTTTCCTTGGTTTTTGTTTTTTTGTTCCTGTTAATGGCACAGATGGGCGACACCATTTGCATCTTTTTAGCCTAACACATGGCCGCGCGCACAACCGGGCCATGAACAACACGACCGGCGTGGCAGCGGGGGCTGGCAGCCGGGAGGAGTCCCCGGCGCACCGCGCTTTGACGGGCTGCGTCCTGGCGCTGCTCATCGTCTGGACGCTCCTCGGCAACCTCACGGTGTGCGCGGCCGTCTGCCGTTTCCGGCACCTGCGCGCCAAAGTGACGAACATCTTCATCGTGTCCCTGGCTCTCTCGGACCTCCTGGTCGCCGTGCTGGTGATGCCGTGGAAAGCCGTGGCCGAGGTGGCCGGCTTCTGGCCGTTCGGGGGCTTCTGTAAGACGTGGCTGGCCTGTGACATCATGTGCTCCACGGCCTCCATCCTCAACCTGTGCGTGATCAGTCTGGATCGATACTGGGCCATCTCCAGCCCCTTCCTCTACGAGAGGAGCATGAACAGGAAGGTGGCCTCCGTTATGATCGGCGTGACCTGGACGGTCTCCGTGGCCATCTCCTTCGTCCCCGTGCAGCTGGACTGGCACCGGGCGGAGCTCGGCGTCCCGGTCAGGGAGGATTTGCCATTTCACGGTAAGAGTGTTGATGGGAGCTGTGACTCCAGCCTGAGCCGCACTTACGCCATCTCCTCCTCTCTCATCAGCTTCTTCATCCCCGTTGCTATCATGATCGCCACGTACACGCGCATCTTCCGGATCGCCCAGATGCAGATCCGCCTGATATCGTCCCTGGAGCGGGCGGCGGAGCACGCGCAGAGCTGCCGCGCGGACATACCTGAGCTGTTTCCCCACCTGTGCGCGGAAATCGGCGCCAACTCTTACCAGTCCCGCATCAGGCTTCGCCCCGACTCCCTGCCCTCTAACCCCGCACACCGCGAGATCAGCGTCTCCATCACAAAAGAGACGAAAGTCCTGAAAACTCTGAGCATCATCATCGGCGTGTTCGTCTGCTGCTGGCTGCCGTTCTTCGTCCTGAACTGCGCCCTGCCCTTCTGCCCCGGACCGGGGGCGCCGGGCGCGCAGCGGCGCCCGTACTGCGTCAGCGAAAAGACTTTCGACGTGTTCGTGTGGATCGGCTGGAGCAACTCGTCCCTGAACCCGATCATCTACGCATTCAACGCGGACTTCAGGGACGCCTTCCTGCGCCAGCTGAGCTGCCGCGGGCGCGGATGCTGGGCCACGGTGAGCGCGGCGGTGGAGACGGCGATGGCGAGCAACGAGGCCGGCCACCTGAAGCAGGAGAGCCCGCTGAACGTGCGGCTGGGCATCTCGTGCGCCATGAACACGCGGGGCAGCGCGGACAGCGGCAACACCACGGTGACCGTGTTTTATCACAGGGGGACGACGCCGGATCAGTTGCTGGACGCCGAGGACGGCAACGACAGGCACAGACTGACGCAGATTCCAATATAGGTGCTGCGCCTGAGGACGGTCGGAGAGCGCAAAGGGATGTTTAAAGGCGCAAAGTTTGACTTACATGTGGACCAAAGCGACTTATATGTGTATATAATAATGCAAGCCCCACTTATACGTGATTAAAAAAACACAAATAAGCAATAATTTCTCTACAAGAGAAAGGTGCAGAGGACTTTTTTGATTTCAAATGGTGCCATGATCTGTTAGTAGTTGTCGACGTTTGTCTTCATAGATTCGTTTTTGTACACAATTTGTTTGCCTGACAAAAAAAAAACCTTCACTGCTGAAACTGTGCATGATTCTATTTATCCTTGAAAACTCCTCCTTCACTTGAACATCGGGACAGGCCTGCAAGCAATACTGAGATGCTGAACATTTTTTATTATACTACTATTATATTTTATTTCATCAAAGTCAATTGAGTGAGAAAAATAATAATAATTAATAATGAAAACGTGGGGATGTCATTAAATTTTTTGTGTTAATGTGGCACATATTTGAATAATTTTCTAAGGACAGGCATTAGCCTACTGACAAACAGAAGGCTCCTGTGTGGTCCATGTCTTGAAACAAGCTGGACCACACTTGTACTCTTCTCAATCTTAGCGTCAGGATCGATGTTGTACATGCCAAACACATAAAGCACTCACCATTTCTGTGAGTGGACGTTTCTGATTCCAAGACATGGCTGGGATTTATTTATTGGCAAATAACTGAAATGATCTCACCCATTTCACTTGAAAAACACAGATGAGGATGGACGTTCACTGTGCGGTGTGGCTCCTACTTTCAAGGCCAGCTATGCATTTTCTCCTTCACCACCAGAGAGAGTTAGAAGAGGTCAGGGTTTCTCCGAACCTCTAGAAATGGGATTATGTAACTAACTCACATTAGCACCAGTCGGCTGTGCATCTTGGCGGATGCGTGGTGCACTCTGCACCCCCCCCCCCCCCCCCCCCCTCTCCCCTCCCCCCTTCGATCCCCTGAAAGAAACAAACATGAATAATTTGTAATGGCTGTTCCTGCGAAAGATGCCCTGACCTGTGGAAACACAGAAGCTTTCACAGTGACAACCTGCAAAAACACAAGTGTAGTTATTGTCTGTTCGGTATGGCTGTGAAGTAGAGTCGGAGATGTGCGTGTTTCATATCCTGTGCTGTCATAATGTTTCCACAGATCGACATCTGTTCAGTTTTAAATAAGGAAGTGTGTGTTATAGCCTCCAGGAGCTGCAAGCCTTAATGGAGCCAATAAGAGCATATTGTGATTTCATCCTGACCTGCTCAGACATTATGTTAGTGGTAGTAATTACATTACTATTAAACATTTAAAAGGGATCTAACATGTACATTTCCAGCTCCATATTTATAATCTGCGACTTTACCAGAATATATATTCGCACGATTTACGGTTGAGAACAAATCCTAATTTATCTTATTCTGTGCAGCCCCTAAGTTCAGCCTCTGTTGGAAACAGGTGACTTTACCTGCAGTCTTTTGGATTTTCTTACTTTGATTACGTTGATTTTTACATTCTTTAATCAAATCATCATCAACAGGATGGCTATGGATTTGTGGTTTCTCGGCTCCTACGATATTTCTCTGAAGCCCTGGCATTTGACTTGAAGGCAGCTTTTGTAGTTGGAACTTTGACTGAAACTTTTACACACAGATATCAGAAAAAAACTACACTACAACTAACATAAAACCTTTTTTTTGTTGTCAGTCAGATGAAAAGTCTAGATAGCTACTTGTTAGCTTAGCATAGCGCACAGATGGAAAACACCTGGCCTGGTTCTGTCCAAAGGCAAAAAGAACATGCCTACCAGCACCTTTTAAAGCTGGATTTATGGTTCTGTGAAGGTAATTGTAAAAGCTCGGTGAAGCCGTGCAGAGGAGGGTGACAATAGGTCGACGCGCTTACAAATCTCAACAATTTGCTGCGCAGACCTGAGCGTTAGGGAAGCGTGTCTGAAATGGAAATGAAAAACACATGTGAATGTGCTACATACCATGTAGTATAAAAGAAACGGCCACACGAATGTCTCCCCTCAAGACACCTGTGGATGTTTATTATGTGTGATATGGAGAACCATAATTCCACTTTACTCCATGTGTAGTTTCCATGTGTGAGCTTTAGCTCTGCTGGTACAGTAGGTGGCTTTTGCTCTGGTTTGGACGGAGTGAGGCCAGACGTTGCTTTTTAGTCGAAGCTACTGTTACCAAACTGGTTGCAGACACCATCTTTATATTTACGGTATGGATTGTCTCATTCAGCCTATGGCAAAAAGGCAAATAAACATACAGCCAGGTCCATAAATATTTGGACATCGACACAATTTTCATCTTTTTGGCTCTATTCACCAACACAATGGATGTGGTTTACATGCACATGTTCAGCTTTAGTTTGAGTATTCATTTCCAATTAGGGTGAGGGAACAACAAGAGTTTCTATATGTCTTCAAGAGACCAACATTGATTGGACACTTACTTATTAATGAGCTGTTTAATGGCCAGGCCTGTGTTATTTCCTCTTGTCTCAGTTACAAGGGGCAGGTAAAAGTTGTAGAGTTCAAATGTTTTATTTTGCATTTGGAATTTGTATCCATCAACTCTTTTTAGGCTGAAAAATCAAACCAAACTCATAAGAGAGGTCGAAAAAAGGTGTGACCAAAGCAGCTGTTTGGAACATTCTTTAAAAGGTGAAAAAAATAACCCTTCACAAAGGTCAAGAGAAGACTTCAGCCGTAAATACAGGGTTCACCACAAGATGTAAACCATTGATGAGTCTCAAAAACAGAAAAGAAAAATAAGATCATAGGTATATATATATATATGTAGTGTTTAGGGTTACAGCATGGGCATGTACCTGATTCTGAAGTTTTTTGGGCAGTACTGTCTGCTCATATTCAGCGAAATGCTTCAGAAGTCATTGGATGCGCATAGCGCGGCAAGTGGAAAATGACCCGTGCTATACTGCATAGAAGTGGAATGTTGGCCAAGTCAATCACCACATGACCTGAATCCAGTTGAGCATGCACTTCACTTATTGAAGACATAGCTGAAGCAAAAAATGCCTCAGGAACAAGTAGGAACTGTGTCTTTGCAGTAGAGGCCTGGCAGAGCATCAGCCAAACTCAGCATCCGGTGATGTCTGCATGCTCCAGACTACAGGCTGTCATTGACGGCACAAGGATTTGCAAACAAGTATTAAAAAGTGGCTTGATTTATGATTGTTAATTTGTCCAATTATGTTTGATCCCTTGAAAGCCTGCAGTTCAAGCTGTTCTGTCCATTTTAGTTCCATTGTGATGCCGTACGGAGCCAAAAAGATGAAAATCGGTCCTGACTGTATTTGCCAAGATATACTATTTCTGTATGTAACATCACATGGGCCCAGTGTATTATTCATTAATGCAAACCCTATTTCCAGTTTCACTGAAGAGGTTTGCAGTTGACACATGTAGGCTACTATCTCCAATAGGCACCAAAAATAACATGTTTATGTCTGTGTTAATTCTGTTAATGGATAATGGATGGGGGATAAAGCACAGCAGATGTGTACTGTATAATTGTTTCCAGATGTGCGTGTGTGTGTGTGTGTGTGTGCAGCCTGATGGCAGGTGATGGGGTTTATAGCCTACCCTATAGAACATCCAGAATCTGTAAAGGTTTCCTACTGTATGTAAGAATAGTCACCATACCAAAGAGGATTAATAAAACAAAAGACAAATACATTTTTAATAACATGTCTCCCGTTTACAGAGGTAGCATGTACTGCATGTTACTGAGTGAGAAAAGTCGTTACACAGTGAAATCCAGAGAGAAGTGAGGGATGATAAAGGGATTACATCTATTAATATTGACTGACTAAACACTGCTCTTATTCCATCCATTTCATTCTCATGGCACCCATGAGCAGTAAAGTGTCCCTCAGGGTAGTTTTGGTCACAATCGTCCACGTTGAATCTGTGAGGGTCAATGGAGTGCTGGAGGCTGCAGGCAGGACAGAGCAGGGGAAGAGCAGGAGAGCGACACGGGCTGTTACAGAAGGAGCTGTTCAAGTCGTGTTTGTGCTTCAGGTGAAGAACGTCATCTAAACTAAGGCGGATGGTTACTAATATGACTCATATGTCTGCTTTCTGGTCTGACACCTCTATGGTTAAAGTTTGGTTAGTAAGAGGTAGAAACTACTAGAAACTAACAGGACCACTCGTCCACACAGTCAGCAGTCAGTGTACACCTGCCAAACATCTGGTTGCAAGATGTTCTTATCAGCTAAATGTAACTGTAAAGCATTTTCTTCCATTTTCAGGAGGGCAGTCTAATCTGATCATATGATCCATCAGAGTAAACTGGTCTTTGTGCGTGCATTGTAGTTGGTAGTTACAACAGCGACCCTTTTTTAGTATGTGACCCTTTAAAATGAAGCAGAGGTCTGTTGTGACCTCTCGCCACATGCTGTAAGTTAAGATGTGAGCAGCCTGACTGAAGACTGGGATGGATTCAATTTGTCATGGCTTTTTAGAGGCCTGACTAGGTGTTGTTCCATTTGAATAGAGGCCATGAGACATCAAACTAATGTAGATATCATTGTAAATATCTTACTGAATTATTAAATGTGCCTTTATAGTAGTGATATTTACTTGTGAATATGCTGTGACCTCCCACATGTTGCCCTCTCTCCTCTGATCCAATAAGTGAAGTCTTCCTGTCCGAAAGACCCTATAATCCCCTTTGGTTCTTTTGGGGACATTGGATTCATGTCGTTGCATTGTTTCCTAGAATATTCCCGGTCCTCCAAAGGGAGAAGCTCTCAGCATTATTACAGATATATGATGAACACATCTACACAGATTTAGTCCTAGCTTACAATAACCCATAAGCATAAAGGTCTTATATAAATTACCTAATCCTTTATGTCCTTTATGGTTATGAATGCTCAGCAACAGCCTGAGATTTGAACATTGTGTGACTGCGTTTTATTTATGAGTTTGTGAATTCAAGCGAATGAATCTAAATGTTTCTGACAGAAAAATGAATTAGGTCAGATAAGATGCGCAAACTTGACAACACTGAGAAAGGGCAGGATGAGGGAGAGAAATTGAACCGTGAACTATGAATACAAGAGGGAAGAAGCACTTGAGGATTTATTCAGAGTCATCTTTATTGGTCAGATGTATGGTGGAAAATCCAAGGACTATGACTCAGGTTTAGTGGCTCTCAAAGTACTCACAAAATGACACAATCTTTATACAGATCTTGATAGATTATACAGATACATTAATCAA
This sequence comes from Eupleurogrammus muticus, assembly GCA_036785175.1. NCBI lineage: Eukaryota > Metazoa > Chordata > Actinopteri > Scombriformes > Trichiuridae > Eupleurogrammus > Eupleurogrammus muticus. The sequence goes on from JAYKQN010000003.1 coordinate 11,687,983, forward strand.
ATATACAGTAAAGAATAAGAAATATGTAAAAATTCCTATGTAAATATTTGTAAAATTGTAGACAGTCGTTTATCATCTCACTTTTATAAATAAGATATAAACACTTCCAGAGGAGATGGGCAGTCTGTGACCTAGGAACAAAATAGTATCATATGGATAGAAAATGACCCTTGTGTGTATTAAGTTCACACAAAAAGTTTTGCATTTGTGTGTGATAGAAAGTGGAGTGTGCCGTAACGTTTTTGTATCAAAAAATAAACTACATACACATAAGAAATCCAAATAGATGTGCTGTATGAGACCATTTTTTATAGATAATAATTTCCACCAATCTGGTCAAATTGGAATAAATGTCTATCAAATCTAAAAGTAACTTCCCCTGGCCTGCTACACCTGCAATAATTACTGCGTGAAGCGGTTGAATTATTAGTGTGAAGCTTCAGAAAGGCTGCCACCCTGCTCTCACAGTGTCCTAACATCTAAAAATAGCTCAGAAACACACACACATACACACACAGGTCATGGTGTGTGTCTTACTGGACAGAAAATAACCATTTCCAAGAGGACAGTGAAATCTAGTGGTAGGAATCAGACACTGCATTCATTGATTTTAGCACAGATATATTACCAGAAAATGACATTAAGATGAATGATATTTATTGTATATATGTATCAAAAATATTTTTCTGATACTAAAGTATTAAGATTAGCTACAAGAAATGCTTTAATGAAAAAGCAAGCGGGCAGAAATCTGAAAATCATTAAGTTTATTCTCAGTGTTCTCAGCAGCTATAGAGGATTCAGGGTTCCATATCACACAAGTATAAATGAATAAATATATATAATCTAAATGAATATTGAATAAGAACTGACTCCAAACTGTTTTGAATGTCACAAGCCATGCTCGTATTTGTCTTTTGCAATTGGTTTATTCCAAATTTAGATTTTTATTTTCTAGTAATGAAATTGGTTTGTGGAAATGTATTCAATTTAAAGGTGAAGGTTGACAAATATAACAACTAAAGTAAAATACAATAAATGTTACCAATACCAAAAAAAGTACTGTAAATAAGCAATTATTCCTTAGTTACACCACTGTATATAAGTGCAATTAATGAGAAATAAATATCCTTCTGTTTCGACAAGAATGACAAAGAAAATGTGAAGCCTTCATCAACTTTCTAAGTACATGAGCAACATCAGACGTCTATATTTACAAACCCTGAGGCAGACATAGTAAGAAAGTCCAATAAAGATAAAAAATAAAAGTTTTGCAACAGTCAAAGTAAAGTCCGATAGTACAGTAGTTGATGATTGACTACCACTGGCATCACATTGGGTGGCTCAAAACGAACCACTGATAATCGTTATGTTGATGTATCTTCACATAGATATGTAAAAACATGTTAACCTGTAGGGACAAGGTCGGTAGACAGTCATTTATCATCTTACTTTTATAAATAAGATTGTGTGCTTGTGTGCATTAAGTTCACACAAGTTTTGCATTTGTGTGTAAGAGAAAGAGGAGTGGCCATAACTGTTCTTTTTTTGAATTATTAGTGTGAAGCTTCAGAAAGAAAACACAGCAGATTTGATCAGTAAAAACAACCTGAGGGAGAGCGTAATCTGCCCTGGAAATGCCCTACTTTTGCAATTGCAAAAATACACCCACACAAACACCTACAAGAACTCCAGAACAAGTATCGATCCTACAGGACAGGAGAGCTTCCAAACCAGGACAGAATTTATACTCCCGGGTTACAATTTGTAGTATTATTGAGGTAAGACAGAGGGTCAACTTGTTTTTTTAAAATGTCGACTTTGCTGAGGTGTTAGATGCTCAATATTTCCTCTGCTGCTTACAAGTAGCATTTGCAGATATTTCGTTAGAATCAACACTTTTAGAAAATTGCTACAGCAGAAACATTCCATTTGACTTGTTATTGGATCTATTAGCATAGTGCATGCCATTAGTTTTCTCTCCTAATTGTAGCCTATCAAAAAGACGTTAGTCTGAATGATTCTTACAGAAATGGTCTTAAACCTGCCATGTTAGCACTTCTGCCTTAAACACACTTTCTGCAATGAGAATAGCCTATTTATTTTGGACCAGATGCAGCCTTTTTAGGTAATGGGTCAAACAGTGTTGTGGTAAGGCTGGCCAGAGCAGAGATCTTTAGGAGCTAGACTCAAAGGATCCATTCAAAAAATAGTATTTAATTTTTTTCATACAGGTGGCACCAAAAATGTGCATCATCTCAAAACAAAGTGTTTACAAAAAAAAAAAAATCAAAAGAGCTCAGTTAACACAGCTTACCTGAGGAAAACCAAACTCACCCTGAACAGGAAAAAAAACTGAAGGCGCAGTGGTCCTCTCTCTCTGTGACACCACGAAACGAACTCACTGCCCCTGCAAGAATAAAACAAAAATAGTAAATTGGGACAAATAAACTTCTATAACTTAACATATGTCTGCTTGTTTTATCCAAGATGTTGATGTAAATGGTCTGTACTGAAATATAAAATGCAAACCAAAAGCCTGGATAGGCTGTGTCTGCACAACATTTGACAGAGATGGAACAATGGATAAACTACACAAACATGTTTACACAAACATAAAACATAAAGGGACAAATTGTGGGTGTCTCTCTCTCTTTTTTATTATTATTTTTTAACAGTCTATTCCAATTACATTTTCTGAGCTTTGAAGCTGAAGGAGGATTTGCTAGGATTTAACAACATACTCTAGACATAGCAGTGTTCATAGTTATAAATATGGTTCTTAAATGGTGTAATATGTTTTTTTACAGACATGTTTCATCATATTCTTTGGCTGTTGGTGGTTCTGGTGTCAGTGGAGCATGAATCCTTAGCAGCAGGTAAAATACTACACATACACACAAAACATGTCCTTCATGTGGCCATGCACTGCACTCAACGGCAAAACATCATTGCTAACTAACTCTATTTTCCGTAAAAGAGGAAGCCATCCACAAAAAAGCCAGTAATGTTGAGACAATCCCGAACCTCACCAGGAATAATGTTGAGCATTTGCTGAAAGTGAAGAACAGATTCAGTTATGTTGCAAGGAGCTGTAAAGAGCTTATGGACAAATATAATGAACGGGAAGGTAAGCTGGCATAACCTGCAGAAAATGTTTCACTTTGCACTACATTGAAATCAAATAGACTAGAATAGATATAATATATTTGTAGATAGTTGCATACATACTCATAATCAGAACTTTTTTCAACAATACTCTATACTCTTTTCAGATGGGTTGTACTACCTGACCACTGCTAACGGGATGGTGTACCAGACTTTCTGTGATATGACCACTGCGGGAGGCGGCTGGACGCTGGTAGTGAGCGTCCATGAGAACAGCGTTTATGGGAAGTGCACAGCGGGCGACCGCTGGTCCAGCCAGCAGGGAAACAATGCTAATGTGCCAGATGGAGACGGGAACTGGTCCAACAGAAACACCTTTGGAACAGTAGAGGGTGCCACTTCTGATGATTTTAAGGTACAGGCACAGACATGTCGCGTACAGCAGCATTTGATTTTAATAAAACGCTGATAAATAATATTCATGAGTAGGATTATCTTCATGCATAAACATTATGTGCACAATACTTGAAAAATGTTAGTTTAGATAATTTGAGGTTTCAGCAGCCTGACGTTTGTCAGTGGAAGTCTGACCAATGAACATTCATTTTGTCATTTAACTGTATTGTAATTGATTTGAGTCATGATACTGAGATGCATTTTCACAGAATCCAGGTTACTATGACATTGTAGCAGAAGACATGTCTGTGTGGCACGTTCCCAACAACTTCCCACTGGAGCACTGGAAACTGGCAGCCATCCTCCGTTACCACACTAACAACCACTTTCTCCTGCTGCATGGAGGAAACCTTTTTGAGCTCTTTAAGGTAACTTATTCAGAAAAGACATCATTGTAAAGTCATGTTAGGCTGCAGTAAATTCTAACTCTTTATCACATGCTTTTCCTTCAGAAATTTCCAGTTAGATACAACGTTGGCTCATGCAACAACAGAGGGCCAGCGATTCCTATTGTGTATGATCATGGAGACAGAGAGTCCACCAGAAACTTGTATGGACCCAATCCAAGGAGTAAGAATCTGATTTGAAATCAATTATTGTTTATAATATATATCTTATGATAATAAACATTGGGGGAGCATGAATTGAATTTAAAATCACTTTTGTTAAATATTTCAATGGCAGTTTTCAGAGGCAGGAAAGAATAAATAATAAAAAAAAAGATTAAATCAGGCAGCCTAAAGTTTGTAATAATTTAACAATAACAATATGTAATTCCATTTTCCAACAAGCCATCACCTTGAATTATAAAATGTCATAGAAGCTCAAACAAGGTAGGATAAAGTGAGAATAAAACAATGGATTCTATTTTTAGAAAAATAGCTAATTAAACAAATTTCTTCTTTTTTTTTTAATAAAAGGGGAGTTTGAACCAGGTTTCATCACATTTAGACCAATAAACAATGAACGTGCAGCCATGGCTTTGTGCTCTGGGGTTAAGCCGACCGGATGCAACAATGAACATGTAGGTTTGAAACCATCATTAGACATTCGCAGTATCAATATGTACTGTACATGCTATTCAATGCATTAATGCTCTTTCATGTCTCAGTACTGTATAGGAGGAGGTGGATTCTTCCCTGAACACGCCCCTCATCAGTGTGGGGACTTCCCATCGTTTGACTGGGACACAGTGGTGGGACAGAAGCAGGGCTGGAGTGCTTCAAAGGAAGTGACTGAGGCGGCTGTTTTACTGTTCTACCGCTGATGGAAAAACTACGCCATCCATCCGACAATTTTTAACATGAATAAGAAAGTCTGTGTCTTTTGTAGCTTTGCACATACACACAAAGAGCCAGTGGTTATGGCTGTCTGATGCTACACCATTTCAACAAGATGTCAAAATAATAAAAATGAAATTCATTATTGTCATACCTGGACTCCAGAAGGTCAGCTACAAGGTTTCTTCTGATCTGATGACAACATTCACAACATCACTGCACAAACAGAGAGAATGGACTTTACATTGAAGTAGGAGAGATCTTGTGTCCGCAGTTAAAAGATAAGAAACTACAAAAATTTACACCCACAAATTCTGGATTGCTCAACGAGGGAGATGGAAGGAATGCAATTCTAAGAATTATTGAATAATTAACTGATTAATTAATTGACCCTAATTATTATTTGTATATATTAAATAATGTTTTACCTGTTAACTTTGGTGTGTGTGCAGCTACAGAAATAGAAATTATATTGTATCTAGGCCAGGTCACCTTTTTAATATAATGTATTTTTATAACACTTTAAAGAAAGCAACATTTTTATCACTTGAGAGTAAGAAAGGAATGTGGTAATCATTGACATGTACCAGAATGTGACAACCTGTCCCAAAAAATCCATTTAGCATTTTCACATTTTTTATTAAGTTTTGGGCTGATGTTAAAAGATTTAACTCAAAGGAAGTGGGAACATATATTACCGTGCAGTATCATATTTTTTTATAGCAGTTTAATGATGGGGAGGCTTTTGAAAAGTAAAGAAATGTAAGATACTTGTCTCCTTGTCTCCAGTAGCCTTCTTCAAAATGTAATAATCACTCCTTTAAATATGTTGTGGGGGAACATTTTGGACCTCATGTGAGAAAAAAGGCAAAGGTGAGAAGTGTGAGGTAAATATTGTGTTTAATAAACAAACATCAGTCAGGAAACTGACATTAGTCTGGGGATGGAGAAGGGAGGGAGGAGGGAATATAAAGCACAATGCACGTGTGTAGAGGTGGGGGACATATTTATCTGTTACACAAGGTGCCCCTGTACAGTAGGAGCAGGAAGTTCTATATAACATACAGATCATGATCCAAGTCTACGGTACAAAAACTTAGCAGCAACATGTTAACATCGGAGACCAAGGGGCTAACAAAGTAGTTTCATTTAGAAAAAGTCACAGTATTCTTTAAGCATAAATTTGTTAAAAAGGTAAAAACAGTTCTAAGCATCCTCTAGGGTCAATGCTACTCACAAGATCTGTGTGTGAAAGACATATGTAGGGAAATTATCTATACATTTATACTCTAATATAAAGACCTTCTGGTAATGGCACAGTACAAACTCTCAGGAAACGCGACAAAAATATACAATGTCTTCACGTCACATTTGCAGATTAAAATGTAACTAAGGTCTCTGGCAAGCACAATAGTTTCAGTGATCAAAAAAAAAAACAACTTCTCTTTAACCAAAATAAAGGACACCATTTTGTTAGTTCAGCTATCTTGACAGATTATGTCTTTTTAATACAAAAATAAGGACAAATATAAATTAATATATATTAAAAGAATCAGATTGATACATGGGGGATCTACTGAATAATACAGGTATTTATGGTACAATAAATACTTGTCATCCATGACTGGGGTTGGATAAACAGAGTAGTGTATTTAACCTGGCAGGTAACATATAACTCTTCTACAGGTGAGAGCATTTGTGTATGTGTGTGTGTGTGTGTGAGAGTGTGTGTGTGTGTGCGCGCACGCACGTCTGTGTGTGTTGTTCAGTAGCTGTATAAAATACCACAAGTTTGATCACAGCTGTGTGTAGGATCGTGCACACAGTCTCAGAGGGTTCAGGAGGTCTGTTTAAGAGAGACTGCAGACTACAGTGGTGCGTTCTCGTGTTGTAGGGTGGGGGGTGGTGGTGGTGGTGGTGGTGGTGGGGGGATCAGGGTATCGCTGCCTGCACTCTCCCAATGCAATTATGCAGCTCCTCGTAGTGGTGAGTCTGTGGTACTACCGGTTAAGGTTACTCCTATAAAATGCACAACTCACAGACAGGAAGCAGGAAGTCTACAGGAAGCGGGCGGCCGTCAGAGACCGGTCAGTCCTCCAGGGAAGAGACAGTGGCACACCATTGGAGTCATCATGACCAACAAAAAAGAAGTAGATGTACGGAAAAAAAGTCAACGCGTGTGTTCTTGTTTGTGTTTTTTTTTTTGTGTGTCTTTTTCTCCACTTCATAATAAAAAATAAGTCTGTTTTTTGTACTTTACAATACAATTCAACATCCCCACCGAGGAAGCATCAATCATCAGTCCAGCACTGACAAGGGAAGAAACTCCTTTTTTTTGTTGTTTCTCTTGATTTTTCCTGTGTGTGTGTGTGTGTTTAAAAAAAAAATTCTCAGGGATAAAAACAAAAACAACAGGGTTGGTGGGGCGTGAGGGTGGGGGCCGAGGAAGGAACCGGGGCCTTGGACATGGGGACATGGGGATGAAGTAAGGCGGGCAGGAACACAAAACATAGCTGGAGAGGAGAAAATCTGTCGAAGGTGTTGTCTCTTTTTTTTTTTCTTTTTTTTTCTCTTTTATGAGGAACACTTTGTACAGCCGCACTTTACCACTTTCTCCACTTCCTGGACAAAAGAGGAGCCGTCAGTGCACTGGAAGGTGTATTTCCTGCGTTTGCTGCGGAGGGGGGTGCAGCAGGTGCCCTGTCCTTCCGCTCCCCCCGGGCAGCTGCCCCGACACTCTAGACGGGAGACCTTCTCCTGGGTTTGGCACGCCGCGTAGCCTTGCTGTCTTTGGTAGACATCTCGGACCCGTTCCCCTCGGCAGGCCACCTCTGCGGGGGGTGATGGGGAAGCACAAGGGTTACCAGCTGTCTACCGCCTGTCATTTTATAAGCAACGAGGACGATAAAAGTGAAGGTAATGACGTGAATGAGGCAGAGTAACTCAACGGATCAGTGGAATGTAGAGAAAACAAGGAGAGGACAGCAAGAGGAGGCAAAGCAGAGAAATTTGCTTATAATAAAAAATCAGCTGAGGGGCAACAAAAAAGTGACTATACCATAAAACCAGGCTGCGAAATCTCAACTCTACTTAAAAACATAGTTGAAGAACTTAGGACATTCAAGATAGTAAAACAGCATTAACTGTATTTAATTCAACTGGTAGTTCTTAATGGCCTGGGCGATATATATTTTTTTTAAAACGTCAATTGATATATATTTGTTTATGTAGATCAATCATGATAATTATTAGTTTTCTTTTAAATATTTATTTGATGCTTAATGACCTACTTTCAATATGTAAATGTAGAGGTAGGTGATATAGCTAGAACATGTACTGATATAATATATTATATATAATGTCAGTGGATAACAATGATTATTGATCATTTTAATTATCTGAATTATCTATGTTGTTGCTGTTGTTTAATAGCGACAAGGAGACAAAGGCTGAATATGACCACTTAGACCACTATAATAAACTTGATCTGGTGTTTGTTTAATGACTGGCTGTTTGATTCAATGATTGATCCATTATAAAGTGAAATATTAGATTTTTTTTAGAGTGAAACTATGAATCAATTATATTAAACAATATCCTTGTTATATTGATGTTATATTAATTTTGTTCATTGTACCGGCCTTAGTTATTATATAACATTGTTTCTCATTTCTAACAATCATTGCAAACTTGCTATAGATTGGTAAAAACAACAAGTTTATTAGTCTAATACAGTTGGAGCTGGACAAGATGTTCTTGGATAAGAGATAATAAGACAAAAACATCCTAAAATAAAAGACATTGGGACTTTTTTGTAACATTGTTTTTGCAGTGTATAGTTCAAAAGATGATGAGAATGCACGTATGTTTGAGGGGAAAAAACGAAGTGATGCATAGGCAGCGGGTAGACGTGTTATGGGTTGCGTTAGAGAGGAGGGAAAAATTAGGGATGCAGATGGTGAAGATCTGACCAGGCAGCCTCACCTGAGTAACCTCCCGTGTGGGATTAAGAGAAGGCTCAGGAGATGCTGAGTTGAAAAAGCATCATGTTAGAAGCATCAATGCAGAAACACTACTGGACGCACACACAGACACACACTGCAGAGGGACTTTTGATGTATTTACAAGTAAGAGACAGCAAAGCAGGAGCTTAGAAGATGTTCTGTTAATAGAGATGCAGATTAGATTCAACAGCTTGTAAAGCACATGAAGAACATTCATCTAGAGGCATGCCCCTCTATTATAACCCACTCTGAGGTTTTCCTCACCTCTGTCGCATGCCTCCCCTGTATAACCACTGTTACACTCGCAGTACGCCTTGCCCAGGCCCGACACCCTACATTTGCCGTGTTTGCAGCGTGACAGGCTGCAGGGGTTCGCTGCGTCTTGGTCCTGCTCGTCACAGAGCACGCCGGCAAAGCCAGGCTGGCAGCGGCAGGAGTATGAGTAGGAGTTGATCGGGAGGCACGTGCCGTGAATGCACCTGGGGAGGGAGGGAGGAAGAGGAGCGACAGGGAGGGTGAAGGCGCCGACATCAAAACAAAACAAAACAAAAAAAAACAGCTCGTGTTAAAAACTCACTTGTTGCCGTCACACGGGTTGTTGACCTGCTGGTCGCACAGCGTTCCTGTCCAGCCCGGGTGGCAGGTGCAGGTGAAGCCGCGGTGGCCCGTGGGATGGCAGTCGCCCTGGACGCAGGCGCCGCTCTGGCAGGGCTGGCAGCCCGGCTCCACCCCCTGGCCCAGCCACTGCCTCGCGGCGCTCTGCGCGGTCCCGGGGTTGGGGGCCGCGGTCCCCGGCCCCGCCGCCAGGTCCTGGAGCTTCCCGTTGATGTACAGGTTGCGGAGGCAGCCGTGGAAGCTGGTGCCGTTGCGCCCGCCCGAGCCGTGCTGCAGGGCCGACAGACCCCCAGAGGCCGAGGCCCGCTCTGGCATACCTGGAAGGGAGGAGAGAGCAGAGCGTTATGTACGAGTAAATTATATTTTAGATGTACATATGCTGCCTTTTTTTGCATTGAAGGAGGTGGAAGAGTGACGCTGTCTGGCAGGCTTTTCCATGAAAATTTGGTAAAGTAAAGCAACAACAAACATGTGTTTTCTCTGCATTCTCTCCCCAGTGTCGGTCAGCAAACGTGCTGCAGTGTTTGCAATAATTGTCAGATTATCTTTTCCTGGGTTCACCACTAAAGGGAGTCGTTCAGTAATGCGCTCTTTTATCACTGGCTGATAAAACAGCGCATTAGCCTCTGAGTTCCTTGTCTGGAGGAAGGGCTGTACTTTGGCAATAGTCTCAGACGGTGATTAGAGCGGCTTCTGATGATATTTTGTCGTGGGCTTCGAATTTCAGATGAGGATCAAAATGCACATCGAGGTTACCCGTGGATTGAATAAATCTTTCTGCACATTTGCTCCAATGTGCAACAAGGAGCAACCTTAAAATGCTTATTGCACAGAATTACTAACTAAAGAGAGCAAGAACCCATTGAGGCTAATGACAATTTACAATATGCCTAATGCTGCAGTTTAATTATCACACTATAATTGTTTCATAATACCAACCAAAGTGAAAGAGCTCATTAATAAAAACATTGTATTTATTAAAAAAATATTATTGGGTCTTCACATAGCAATCTCTCAAATTGTATATTTTGTGTATATGTTAGTTTCATGCCATGCCATGAAAGTCCATTGTTTTTAGAAAAGTTAACACGTAATGTGTGATTTTTTTGACACAAAATGTCAAACAATGCCACTGAAAAAGAATAATACATTTTAAGTATTGCATTTTTGACTTATGTATTTTTTCATGTTAATATATAAATCTATTGTGTGTGGTAATGATCTTGACACACACACACACACACACACACACACTTGGTCCTTACCTCCCAGATAAAGCGGGGAGTCGATGTTGAGTGTTGACTGTTTGCTGATGGAGTTGATGGACTTGGGCGGCCCTCCATCGATGGACAGAGACAGAGTCTGGTCTGATGCTACCAACTCCACGGCGTGGAAACTGCCGTCGTTCACCGTCTCCACACTGAGACACGGAGACAGACATGTGTCTTAAATATTTGTAACGCCTGTCATGTGTGTGTCCTGTTGGCCGTGTGTCCTGTACCTGTATATAGCAGAGGGAGGGTAGGAGCCTGTGTCGTAGCTGACCCGCAGGCGTCCCCTGTACAGCTCCATGGCAATGTGATCATTGTCCCCTTTATACAACAGAACGCCGCTGTCCTCATCTGTGGCAATCTGAAATCACAGCAGGACGTAAATGTAGGGGAACTTAGTTCGCTCAGCGGTGCAAGATGTATTCAGACCCTTTAATTACCAAGTAGGAACAGGTTAATCGCTAATTGTGTCTGGTGGGCTGTGAAATGATTACGGTAGGAAAGTAGAAAAAACTTCTATTTCATTCCTATGTATACATTTGTCTTTTCTTTTTTTCCTGCACTATCTGATAATTTAAAATTTAAAAAAAATTAAACATTAATGCTAAACACTAATGCTTTGAAAATGATTTGAATTCGAATGTGAAATCATTCGAGATGTTTTGAGAGGAAATGGCTCTTTGGTAAAACTGCTAACACTGCTTTTTTTTGGAGAGGCCACACGAAAAAAAAGGTTGAGAACAATTATTGTAAACCATATTGTAGATCATTATATGTTATGCAAGAAAGAACTAAGATTCAGAGCTTTTAAACAAAGTACAGTAAAGCAAAAAGCAACACTATTTCCATATGAATTGTAGTATAAATATTTATGTTTATGTACAACCAGCATTAAAATTGTTGCTTAAGTCAGATATCCCAGAATTATAGTGAAGACAATACTTTTGAGTTGTTTTTTTATTTTTACTTTCCACCACTTCTGCATCCTGACACCACGGTGAACGAACCTGGAGGCTGATGTTGGTCTGCGGTGAGATGAGCCCGGAGGGAAGCTGCAGGTAGGACTCGCGGTTGACGAAGTTGACGCTGACGAGCGTCTCGCAGCGCTCGCCCTCGTAGCCTTGGAGACACTGGCACTGAGGGTCCGTTCCTATGACGACGCACTGCGCCCCGTTGAGGCACTCGTGGTTGTCGCATGGGCTCGTGCGAGGGAGGACCATGGGCGGGGCGAACTCGCAGAATAAGCCGCTGCAACGCAAACACATGCACGTGTAAATGGTCAGAATGGTGCTTTTTGCAGATTCTAGGTTTGACGCTGGAACATGAAGTGTGTACTTCTGGTACTTCTGGTTAGCGTTAAAGTGTCCGGAACGACCTTAATGCTGCTTTAAGTTTTCAATATTTTAATATTAATAGTCAGCAGGCTAAAAAAGCAGCAATCAAAGTTTCTTTTTTCAGCAGTCTGAATTGTCAAAGCTTTGCCCACATGATTCCATCCCATTTGTTTGACAGCAGAAGGTAAAAAGCCTACAACTATCATTAGATTTGGATTAGAATGCTTCTCGATCCTGACTGGTGCATCACATGGCTGCAACTGAGTCAACACAGAGCAGGTGAAATAATCAAAACCAACAAACCTCGGGAGAGAATTGTGTGTTTGTATAGGTTGGTAAAAAGTCTTTTGATGAACGTCTTTAAGTGTGCATGATGAATATTAAATACATTTTCTGAGACAAAGAGAGATGGGGTTGCAATAACTGTCAATGAACACAAGGAGGAGCTCCTTCTACGCATCATGAAGTAAGATTGATGAAAGCAATTGCTGGGAAAACAGAATGAAATAGGAAGGTCTGTCAAATTTTCACATTTAAGTTCAGAAAAAGTCATAATAAAAGGTATTTGTAGTACAACTAAATTAGGAAGCACTGCACAGACTTGTTTGTCGTTAAGGTGCAGTTTGATGCTGCTGTACGGATCATGCTGGTCAAGTAGCGGTGTGTGTGAGAGAGCTGCTGCTGGGTAGTGGACCTCACCTGTATCCCTCTGGACAGACGCAGGTGTATCCGTTGACGGCATCGATGCACTGACCTCCATTCTGGCACTTGTTTTCTTCACAATCGTCATAGTCCAGCTCACAGTGCTCACCGATGTAGCCTGGAGGGCACTCACACCTACAATCACACACAACCACACACACACGCACACATACACACACACAGAGGAGCTTGCTTTTACCGAGTTTCCAAATGCAAGCTGCTCTCTGGAATGAAACAGCTGCTATTTGGTTAAACATACTGTGCCTGCGGCTTGACTTTTAGTAATTGCTTGTATTAAGGACATTTTAACACTAAAAAAGAAAACATATCAGGACAACATTGAACCTGAAACACACACACGTGTGTATTTAAGTTTTCAAAATACCTTGAGATGATTTTCAAGACACATGAGCACTGATTTGATCTTTCATGCTGTGCATGTGTGGGTTAGTAGCATGTGTGTATGTAAAATGATGTGATATAATGTGCATGTGTATTAGTATTTTAAAATTGTTTACAATGTGTATCTACATTCATGTGAATGTGAACTATATTGCACTGCTGTTTTTGTTACTGTGTTTTATTCTGCTGGATGTTTTTTGTATTTCATTCTTTATGTGCTGTTGCAAAGGAGCTTATCCCTGTGAGGTGTTTTCTTTTTGTACAAGACAAATCAACTTGATAAGGAAAAGTAACAGTATAATTTGCTCGTCCTAAAACTAAATGTTAATTGCTTTATACAATTTTGCAATGGTGCCCATACAAAACACACTGACAGGCATAATTCTGACCACAGAGCAGACTGTACATGAGACTAAGAACAAGGTTCTGATAACATCTCCACAGGAAACCTTGTAACCTCACCCTCCCAACACACGCAAATCACTTATTTCAGGGAGAGAAATGAGGTGTTACTAATTCCACCAATTTTGCGTGTGTGTGTGTGCGTGTATCCGTGTGTAGGTGTCTGTGTTCATGTGTGTGTGTGTAGTCCACTCACTTGTATCCCTGAGGGGTTAAAATGCACTTTGAGTCGTGCTGACATGGGTTCAGCTCTGGAGCACAAAAATCCAACTTCTCCTCACATAGTTCCCCTAGGAACACACACACACACACACACACACACACACACACACACACACACACACACACACACACACACACACACACACACACACACACAGACAAACCTTGTTAGGATAAATTATAAAAACAACTTGATACTTTGGGTTTTTTAGCATCACTGAGCCTCTTTATGTGTAAATACAGTACAATGTATTAGTGTTGCACTGTACAGTATGTGGTGTGTGTGTGTGTGTGTGTGTGTCTGTTATGTATGGGTGTGTACTCTGATGATGGATGACTCTCTTGCGACCAAGACCAACACAGTGGTCTGATAAATGATCTCATCTCTGTTTATGTCATATTCCTGATGATATTCCCGGGAGTTTCCTGATGTTCCTGAATCTCAGAACTTTAAACTGATTACTGATGAGACATCAGGGAATTAACCAATGCTCCTGACAACAGTGTTGGGATAATTAAATGATCAGTTGGGGATCACTGAGAAAGTGTGTGAAACAAAGGAAGATGTGTGCACATATGAAGTATCCAACATGGCACCAATAGGAAAAATGAGGACACCTCCAATATTAGTTATAAGTTGTAGAAAGAATTTTTGTCAAACTCCATAAAAATAAATATGAGCAAGATAAATCGGTCCACATTAGTAACTGTGTGTGATGCCTCATTCTTTTATAAGATGAGAACCCCCCCCCCCCATGTTCTACTCTATTAACAGTGGGTGTCTCCTTTTCACAGTCCTGTAGTTTCAGAAAAAAATATGGATTGCACCAGTGAATTGCTTTATTGAAGCAGAAACAGCTGCTATTAATATCAAAGAGCTGCAGATTGTTTGTCACATTTACTTTTTGAGTTGAGTGGGGTGGAAAGGTTGAGATGTGAGCTGTTGTTTGCTTAATTTCCATAATCAATGTAAAATATGTGCATATAAAAGATGTCATGTGCCTGCTTATAGTGAGACTAAAGAAGTCAATAAAACAGCTTTAAAGTGACACTTAAAGTAACATATTCTGGTGGCAGCAGCAGCTGTGGATGAACCCCAGGAGAAAAGACTGTTTAAAGGATAAGACTGTATTTACATTACTTAGCACCATTGGCCTCCTTCATCGTCCAAACAGTCAAAGACATAAAATGAACCACAGCATCAGGTGTCATGTTCTTTCACTCTCTGGTGCAACCGATCAGCAACACGGTTCAGTTCCTAGAAACTACAGTTTCCAAAAAATGTAAAAATGTATTCATGATGTGAACAATGTATTAAATTTTCTGTTTAGAGGATTTAAAATGTCTGCATGCCTGCATGTATGCATGTACTGTGCCATAATTAAATGAATAGCACACGTAAAAAGGCCATAATTTCCATGCCACATTAAAATCACGTCAATAACGACGTTTGCTGTATTTCAATTCATTTCTTTGCTTGAATTGTTTTCAATGGGGCTTTCAGTGGTGCTGAGTACAGGCTTATCCTTAAACGTCAGAACGTTCACCTGGAATAGTGAGACACGTCAGGGCGGCGATAACACGTGACACACAGCAGCAAGCAGAACAAGCACATACACCCAAGGAGGATGAAATAAAAAGTCAGTGGTCGACATGCACCGCTGACATGGAGCATGGCTGCATACAGTATGTGGCGCGGAGTATCAGTTTTCTGGGGGAGCGTGGGTACATCACGGGAAATAAAGGAGGGAAAAGGATGGAAGGAAAGAAGCAAGGAAGGAAGCAGAGAGGGACAGAGACAAGAACAGACTAACCTCTCTCCACCTCATTGGTAGCAGCTGCAACCACAGAAAGAACAACAAAAAAAAAGAGGACAGATGATAGAAACCAGAGCGAGACAAGAAAAGAAAAGACACGGCACAGCGAAAAGACACAGAAAGACGGAAAGAACACCGCCACAAAGGTTAGCAGTCAGAGATGATTAGCAGAGCCAAAAGCAGACAAACAAGTAGCAGCAGACCAGTGTCCGTTTTTAGGATTCAACAGTATATTGCAGTAAAGAAAGGGCCCTCCTCGTCTACTTGTGCACGTTCCGGAGGACACAACATCAGCCGGGCGTTACCTGTGTACTCTGGTGAGCACATGCACGTGTAGTTGTTGATGCCGTCGACGCAGGTGGAGTTGTTCTCGCAGTCGTTGTCTTCACAGTCGTCGATGTTGATCTCACAGGTGTCGCCCTCGAAGCCCTCCGGACACACGCACCTGAGGTCACAAAGACGCGTTTAGGCCGCTATCAAGAAGATGCATGTAGAACTTTGTCGGAAGAAATCATTAGGTTTCTAGATGATAAGGACACACACACACGTACAGCTCCTAACAGCAGAGTCAGCTCCATCTACATATTCCCAGTAGAGAGTCATTATTCTGTTAGCGTGAGCGTGCCTCAACTCTGTAACTACTACTCAGGTTTATTACTGTGTACACACATATAATATGCATGCACGCACACACACACACACACACACACACACACATGCTTGCACACACACACACACACACACACACATGCACGCACACAGCACATTTAGAGTGGTATATTATGGATCTAATAAAGAGCTCTTATGCGGCACACGCTCGGGTGGATTAATATCTCATTATATAGTCAACGACAGTTCTTCACGATGAATATTCCATCCCCCGCCAGAGCAGGGAGAAAAAACAAAAAAAAAAACATAGATACGCATACAGAGACAGGTATATACAGACACAGAGACAGAAGTGAAGACGTAACAGAGGGCACGGAAAGAGACAGACGGAGCTGTGATCCTGGGCCAGCTTTATTGTGTGTGTGGGTGGCTGAAATGAGACTGCGGCGTGCAGACAGTGGTTACCCCCCTCCTGCTAATACTAAACAGCCTAATGAAGAGGGCCGTCCGGCCCGGAGACAGATGGAGAGCGGGGCCGGTCCCCCGGGCCGTTTACTCCTGCTAAATTCATTCCCGCCTGTCATTAGCTGTGAAGCATCGTTGATGGAATTATCTGCCGAGGGTCTGCAGATCACATGCTGCTGCTTCTGCTGCAGTTCTCAATAATTACTGCTTCGTTTAGCATATTGATATCTGATACCTGAGGCCGGATATTTGCCGTTTTGCATTTTTCAAAACATCGATGTGACGCTGTGTTTTTGAGAAAACTCAAATGTAGGTATTTGCTTGTTTTTACTTTGGGGTAAACATGCAGGAATACTCCAGTGTTATGTAATAGATCCTGTTTTTTTCTTTTTATTTACTACTACTACTATTACTATTTACTACTCTTTATTTTCTGCACAAACTTAATTACCAAAAGTATGCTGCAACCACCCAAATACTAATTTAACAATAATTTCATTTAACAATTACATTTATTTTAAAGGCCCAATTCTTGCCTCTATTTTATCCTTGTTATCCTACTCTACAAATGTACACACACACACACTCACCATTTGACAAAACAGATATACAGTAGAAGGGGTTTTTAAAACATCTAACATTATAACCCCTTATAAGATAGACAGAGCAAATTTGAGAGACACTGCCAATTAAACATGTTAAAAGGGTTGATGATGATTTAGCAGAGAGATTAAAAGTGATGTTCTGAGTCCCTAGCATGGGTCTAGTGCAAAAAATGTTGGAATACTACTCAACTTTTTAAGTTGAGTAGTATTCCTATATAATCATGGAACAAAAATTTCTGAAAAGCCTGTTTGACAACATAACATAAGATGAAACTAGGTGAACGAAGAGTCTCACCAGAAGTTGCTGCCCTCCCCTTCCTTCAGATGACAAGTTCCTCCGTTCTGGCAGGGGTTGCTGATACAGGCGTGGATGGGCTCCTCACAGTTTTGACCCTACACACACAAGCACACACACATTCAGCATTTCCAAAAACTCTCATCATAGTAGTAGGCATTGTACATTGGATTCTAGTCTCAAAGGTTGATCACTCCAAAGTGTATCAAAACTTTGCAAATGCATTCATCTGTTGGTTTACGTGTGTGTGTGTGTACCTTAAATCCATAGGGACAGGTGCAGCGGTAGTAGTGCACAGGATCATTGGAGCATGTGCCGTCATTCTTGCAGGGGTTGGACAGGCAGGGCTCACACTTGGCCTGGATACTTATATCCACTGGTCCTGTGTGATCCAAACACACCAACACACACACACAGACAAAAGCACATACACACCAGAGAGATGATTAGCTTTATATGATATTGTGGGCTGCGGGAAGTAAGACAGTCAGAATACAGACATTTAGACGGCTGTACATTGTTAGGGAGCTGCATAAACCTTGTATCTTCACACATGTACTGTCACACACAGGGATTATGCTGTGTACAAATGTTTGCTATGTATTTACAACATTTAAATGAATTTTAAATGCGTAAAGTAAGGATACAATGTAGGTAAGAATTTGATGTAGAAACTTGTGGGGAGTTTAGAAGAGACACATAATGTGCACACATGTAAAAGTAGCTTAGAAAAATATGAGATAAGATGAAAGATTTGTTACTGCAGCACCGTGACATGTACAGAATACGTACAAATCCCCTAATATCGTGACAGAAAATCAACTTTTAACAGTCGATAAAAATGATTCTGGGCAGACAAGGGGGCTGTAAGGGAAGAAGAGCGGTTCAGTCGGGTCAGGGATCACAGGAGGAATCTAGGAAAACTGGGCTGGGACTGTCCGCGGGAGCTGGGGAAGGCGAGGCCGGGGAGGGAGTACTGAAATGTGATTGGCTACTTTACCTGGCACCAGAAAACCACAAGGCCCCGGGACGTCTACAGTGCGTCAGTTAGATTAGGTTAAAAATAGGTTTCAGTCATGTGTTCATGGTTAATGTGATTCAGTAGGGTTAACAGTCACAGTAGCATTGTGCAAAATGACAAATTACAGCCTAAATCAGCTCATATCAGGTCAAAACACATCATTGCCGCCCAGTGCAAACCATGTATCTTCATATGTTTTTTTTTTTGATGCTCAGATAAACTTACTATTTCTAATGTGTTACACACTGGAAACACATGGTTTTATTTGGACAGCGACAATTTGTAAATGGCAACTTGTGGTCTCCTCTAGGAGTCCTCATTTCTACATTTGTCGGTCCACTTGTCTGCATTTCACATTTAAATTTTAAAAAAAAAGAGTGCATCTTTGCATAGCGCGTAAACCTGCTGGACTGTTCATGTGCTACTGCAGCTGTTTGGACACGGTCGTGTTTACCTGTGCAGGTGAACTTCTTGGAAGGCGTGGTGAGCAGCAGCTTGTCGGTCATGTCGCCGGGCCCGGTGCAGCGGGCGATGCCGGGCTCCTTGTAGCCGCTCTTCACCCAGTCCGACAGCCACTGCATGTGGCAGTCACAGTACAGCGGGTTGGCCCCCAGAGCCCTGCCAGCCGGCGAGAGGGGGCACACAATCAAAAAATAGCACTTGCTTCTCCGATATATGGTAAAAAGGTTGGGGAGAAACAAAGCTCAGCTCAGGAGACAGTTCTACTCCTCTGGGTGATCTTCTGATTCGGGTGAGATCAGAATCCATAAAGGAAAGAAATTAGCAGGAGCACCCAAAAACTTGGAAAAAAAGCATAAATAGCCTTTAATATAATAGGGTAAGGATATGTTTAAAAACCTCTGTGTTATGGCCATATCAGGACAGACACAGCGATTAGAACAATAGTTAAAATGTACACCACTGGGTGCTTCATTCACCATCATGTCACACATTGTGTGACTGACAACTAGTAAGTTACACAAATAAATCATCATTAAATAAGAAAACAGATTTCACACTAAAGAGAAAGAGGGAATATATCAGAATAAAAAGCTTAATGTGACATGAACGGGAACCTGTTCGGATGAAATCTTTTCATTATTTTTAATAGCAACTTTAAAGGCTTTTCAATAAATAGTGCAAAAATCTGTTGTGTGTGTGAGGTTTTCAGTATAGTGTATATAGTGTGTGTGGTTTCACATGTGTATGAGAGGAAATAATGTAAATAATATCCCTGACGGCCCCTTGTACAATAGTACATCACTGTTTCAAATACTCTCAGACTGCACTGGGTCACTGTCAAATTAAGTGTTGTAACCTGTTCTATTGCTACTATAAACACTTGGCACTGAGGAGGAGATGAGTGGGGGTGTCTCTCTCATGCCTGGGGCTGTGTTGGAGCGATTTCTCAGATGTTCAACACTTTCAAGAAATGGTGCTGTATTTTACAAGGGAACATGACGAGGAAAAAAAGAATAAAAAACCTCACTAGCGAGCCAAGGCAAATTCGCAGCCATTCGTAGGCTCGCAGTTGTGTGTGGAGTGGAGATCATATTTGACTTTATTCCTGTGGTCAGCAGTGAGGCCAAATTGGAAAAAGCCAGAGCGTGTCACATAGCGCTGTCCATGGTGCTGATCCTGCAGATCGCAGTGCAGATCCCCAGTGGCTTTACCGCCACCACCGTGGGCGGCCGCCACGCGCACTCACATTTTCATCCTTTTCACCTTCGTGCAACCGGATTGTAGGTTCTGCTGTGTCTCTGCTGCTCAAGAGACATCCTTACTGAATAAAGAGAGAACCTGTGGCTTTAAAGTAATAACTGTCTAGTCGGATATTCAGTTCCTTGTCACCACAGGTCTTTTAAAAGTCTTTTTTTTTTACATTCTCTCACAAAAATGACATGTATTGCCTTTTGGGTTATTGTTTCAAGGATTCCAGACATCTTGAGTTTCAGATTTGGCCAGAAATTGCAAAGATTTCTAATTCAGCAGAGAGATGAATAATCTACCAGCAACTCTTGAAATGTCAAGCATATTTGCGGTACAGGTGGAAAACCCTCGGCTGCTCTGAATCAATGTTTAACAAGGACGAGTGCTTTTGTTTGGCAGTCAATTATTTTCCCCCGGAATGATGAGAAGTGTCTCAATCGTCACGATAATGTGTTTGTATTATTTTGCAATTGTACGAGGGGAGAAGGCAAACACTTAAATCACAGGGAGAAAGACTGGAATGGTGATGTGTGTGTGTGTGTGTGTGTGTGTGTGTGTGTGTGCTTACAGGTGGGAAAGTGATGACAGGTCTTTGAAGGCTCCTTCTGGTATCAAAGATATGTCGTTACCATGAAGAGACCTAAGAAAGAGCGAAGTGCAAGAGGCTGGATGTTAAAAGTCAGGATCAGTACTTCAGCATCAGCCTGGCTTCACCATGTTTTTTAGAGGAATATGTTTCATCCACAACTGTTGAACGTCACTCACAGCAAACGGAGAGATTTGAGTCCATCGAACGCCCTCACTGGTATGCATCGCAGGCGGTTGTAGCTGAGGATTCTTTACACACAGAATAAACATGTTGACATGTAGACAACTGCAGAGACATCCTTTTTTTTTTTTTTTTTTTAAATATTATCCTCAAGTGCAGCAAAGCATTTCAAAGCGAGACGCTGTTTATGACTTCATTCCACTGAGCAGAGCAGCAGAGCAGACACGTGATTTACTGTAACACATTTGCTGGAGCTAACAACATCCATCCAGTCAGAAACTGACATACACATGTCATACAAGCAGAAACAGGCATTTCTTTGTCCTGTTGATCAAAATTGTTATCTGAAGTTTGGTCAGTCCTGGCGACTGTAACTATGAATTTACTTGAACACTTGCATTTAGCTACAGACACACGCACACACACACACACACACACACACACTGCAAAGAGACTAATGTAAAGCCAGACTCACAGGGTAAGCAGCTCGGACATGTTACTGAGGCTGTGGTTGGACAACGTGCTGATCTGGTTGTTACTCAAATCACTGAAAAGGAAATAATGACAGACATATAAAACACACATACGCGCACGCACACACACTCGCACGCACACAAGCAACTCTTGTCAACACATGCATGGACTAATTCACGAATTCACACACAGAATATATGCAGTACGACACTTTTCTTCTTTGATTCATGACTGAATGAGGCCGCATTTCTAAATTCTGAGTGATACACACAGTGTTGGTGTTTACTGTAAAACCAGGCGGGGAAAGCCCAAGTCAATGCTGATGGTAAGTGTGCTTCTGTGTGTGTGTTTGAATGTGTTTTTTCGATGAACGTGTGATTTGTGAATTAATTTTTGCCTGAGGTCACGTGGGTTGAGACTTACATGAGTGTTAAGTGTTTGTAATTGGAGAGTTCCACCGGAACCTGAGTGAAGTGGTTTCCATCCAGATACCTGAGAGACAAACAGAGACAGACATGGGAACAGAGCGAGGTGAGGAGGTTTCATACGGGAGCGAAGGGAGGAAAAAAAAGGGGGGATTAGCCGGGTGAGAGTGGGAAAGAGAAAGAGAGAGAGAGAGAGAGAGAGAGAATGAGAAGGGAGAAAATTAAGTTATTTAACCATGTGGGAAATTCCTCATATCCACCAGTGTGAACAGTCATTACTGTGTGAGCCATAATAAACACTGGAGTTTAATATGCCCACAGGCATCTTAATATAGTGTAGTCAACCTCTCTCTCTCTCATAGAAACACCCACACACATACACACACAATCCTATCTCCTTCACTGAGTAACACTGTGCTATTAATCCAGCACATTAATTCATTCTTTTTTAATCTCAGAAAAAAATATGTTACCCACAGAGGAAATTGTGACAATGATAAAAAATACTGCCACACCCTGCTGGTCGATGTTCAATGATAATGTATGACTGTTTTTGTGTGTGTGTGTTGAGACAGTGTCGAAACTGTGATTTACCAGTGTTTGCATCTGTATATTTGTTCACATATGAAGCTTTGTAAACGTTTAGCTTCAGCAAGGAGGAGAAGATTCAAAGTGATGGAACCGCCCGGACGTTTCCTGGGGCTGAATAACTTGCAGGGAAAGAGAGGTCAGGGGTTGACTCGGACCTCTGAACACAAGATTAAGGCGGCTGTAGCACCGTGTGATTTGAAAAGCCGTGAGCAGTGCGTCAGCCCCAGTCCTCCGCTTGTGTGTACACACAGGATGCATTCAGCCTAAGTTCTGAGAGCAGCTCACCCGTGTTTAGCCATGCACAGAGCCCAACACACAATCATTGATTGTACGTACGTGCGCAAAACAGAACTTGAGGCGTAAAAATAAACTTAGGGTCACGGTTATGCATGTGAAGTGAAACACAGCCTGTGGATGTGGCCTGTGTGGACCACTGTATTGATTAAAAATAAAAGCTGATCATGTTACGGCATATGTGCATGACACGGATGACTGTGGTAGGAATGCTTGCAGCAACAAAGCTTTCATTCATGGTGACGCAAACTCGCCTTGATGCCCAGCTCTGCCCTTTAATTATAGAGCACTGCATCGTCTACATAGAGTCATAAGTCCTGTCCGAGAGAGGCAGCCACACTCTATAAAGCAGCGTTTCTCTGCTGTTCTAATAAACTAGATGGCGTGTTTGGTGGTTAACTCACAGTTCAGTGGTCTCCTTGGGCAGGCCCTTGGGCAGCGTGGAGAGGCCCTTGTTGCTGCAGCGCACCACCGTGTCCAGACAGGAACACTCTGCAGGACACCTCAGCACCGGCGAGCAGCTGTTCTCATCGTTACCTGATGGTGGGATGGACGGAAAGGATAGGGAGGAAAGGATGGTAAGTACAGTTCTGATGAGGAAGGTATGAGAACGCAGTGCTTATTTGCTCCGTCTGACCATCTTCGCAGGCAAAGTCCTGGACGGCTACGTCCTGGATGGGGATCTCCTTCAGGAAGTACGGGTTCTGGCAGCGAGGGTTGCCCGTGACGATGCGTTTCCTCCTCAGCCAGTCACCGAGCCACGCCAGGTGACAGTTACAGTTGAAGGGGTTGGCCAGAAGATTGCTGGAGGAGAAGGAAACGTCGCCAGTGTCGGATGATGTCTTTTTGTTATTTTGTGTGTGTGTTTTTTTTCGTATATAAGTGCCCGCTCTGGTCTGTACTCACAGCGTGGACAGGGAGTGCAGTGTGTCAAAGGCGCCGGGGTTCATGGAGGTGATCTGGTTGTCGTAGAGCGACAGGAGACGCACCGAGCTCAACCCCACGAAGCTGCTGTTGCTCACACAGCTGATGCGGTTACTCCTCAGCATCCTGTTATTTACAGGGAAAACAACAAGAAAATACAAATCGGTCACAGCATATGCCTGTGATTAATGCACGCTGGCATGTTTAGACATTTTTTGTGGACATTGTCACAAACATTTGAACATTTTAGGCATACTTGATATTATATTGTGCTTGCACTTGCATTTAGGTGTGTGTGTGTACCCACAGTGTGCGGAGGCCACCGAGGCCCTTCAGCATGCGGTGGTGTATGTTTTCCAGTCTGTTGGAGGTCAGGATCAGCTCATTGACCCCTGAGGCTCCTTCAAACGTCCCCTCCTCTATGTCAGTGATACGGTTATTACTCAGGTTACTGGAGAGGGTGGAGGGGTAAGAAAGGTAAGAAGACAGCAGAAAGGGCGAAAAAAAAGAAAGAGAGAGAGAAGAGCGACGTAGAGGGAGCAAAGGCGGAGAGAGCGGGAGAGATACACATGTTTTGTTTTAGCATCTTCAAACGTGCCCCTCTGCTAACATGTCAGCAATTACAGTTTTCTCTCCGTGACCCGTGTGTGACTCCTTCATAACCACATCGACGCTTTGTTCCAGTTACGTTTGCAACATGTCTGACTCACATCTTCCTCAGCTGAGGCAACTTTTTGAAGATCCCTGTCGCCTCCAGCACAGTGAATTCATTGTTGTTCAGACGCCTAGGAACAGAGAACGGGGAGAGAGGTGGTCAGGGACAAAGAAGGGGAACAACAGTGTTGTGTGCGGGACGGACCACACACACCGATAGACTTTGTAGTGGGGGACCGGAGCGTGACTCACAGTTCGGCCGTGTACTGAGGGATGTGATCGGGTATTTTGGTGAGTTTCTGGTTGGAGCAGTCGACCGTGGTGCCCTCACAGCGGCACTTCTCAGGACAGGCCAGGTCGGCGAAGCAGTCCCCCCCCAGCTTGCTGCGGTAGTCCTCCGTACCTGGCCGCAATCACAACCACCAACATCACTGAATGCGCTCACCGTGCAAGAGTGGATCCCCAGCGTTTACTGGTGCCTTTTTACCAACAGAGTGAACCCAAGTGAAGGTCGTGATACACTGGAGGAATTGTGAGAAATCGCCGTGGGGTTGCGTTTTTTTTTTTTTTTATTTGGCTTGGAACAATAATTGTCAAAATGAACCAAAACATGTTCAAATGGTAATTATGATCAAATGCAAACATTCCCTTGTGGGCACAGCTTTCAAAACGCTGTATGTGTATCACAGCCTTGAAGAGCCAAGTTTACAAGATGCACAAACAAAAATGGAGACGTGTATACAAGCGCGCACACACACAGACACACACACACACACACACACACACACACACACACACACACACACACACACACACAGTTTGAGGGAAGACCATATAGGAGTTTTTTTTATTCCTGTCAAACTACAAAGCAACTGTTAGTGTAAAAAAAACCACAGCACAAACGGAACAAACAGCATCAAAAAAAAATTTGATCATAGAAGAAAAATGCTTACACACACTCAGGTAGTCATCTATCATACTGGAAAGCCACAAAGGCTCTCTCTCTCTCTCTCTCTCTCACACACACACACACACACACATGCGCACACACAGGTTGCGGGGCAGGAAGGGCAGCAGGAGATTGCTGTCTCTTGCGTCTCGGCCATGCTGTAGGGTGTTGCAGGGCCGTTCCATGGTGCTTGACAGAACCATGTTCCACTTTAGGAACCTGGCAGCCACATGGTTAGATCAAGCACAAAGGAACAACCTGCTGACTGACTGCTCCTCCGCTGGAACACAGGGACGGGAAGGACAGAGGGAGAGGAGGAGGAGGAGAGGGGAGGGGAGGAATCGCACGGGGAAGGGGCAAGGATGCAAAGGAAAGGAGAAGGGAAAGGGAGGAAGGAGCGGAGAAGGAAGCAGGAAGAACAAGAGGAAAGGGTCAAGAAGAGGAGGTGAGGAAGTATCCAAGGAAGAAAGACTGTAAGATAAGGGCTGAGAGGCAGGAGGAAGACAGAGCCAGCTGGCTTGAGGGATATATAACTTGAAATGAAGAGAGAGGGGTGGGGAGAGGAGGACAGGATCGAGGAGGGGGGGGGGATACAGTCCATAAAAAGCAGGGTAGAGGAGAGACTGGAACATCTAAAGTCTAAAGTCACAGACGTAACACACAAACGCAGGAAGAGAGCAGCAGTTACAGAGGAGTGGGAGGAGAGTTACAGCAGCACTGAAGGCAAGAGAAGCCCTGATTTCTAGGAACACAAGCACACACTCACACACTTATGCCAATAAACATGGGCATATTGTACACCCACACGCACACACAGAAAAAACACATACATTCATAGAAACAGTGTGACAGGTTATAAAATTGAACCATTACATGATAAGCTTTGAAATTTCATCTCATCATTGTTGTTTGAAACAGACAGGAGGAGGCACAGGGGGGGTCAAAGGTCACAGTGGTAGGTGTGGGGCGGTGAGGGACTCAGAGATCGCAAAAAATGTGTGTGTGTGTGTGTGTGTGTGTGAGTGTGTGTCTGTTACTTACAGCCGACATGGTGTACTCCTGAGTGTGTGAGAGATGCAGTAGGAGAAAGAAGAAGGGATTTCACTTGCTTTTTTTAACAGGAGGAGGGAAAAAGCTGATGAAAAACTGAGAAAATTGCTGCAATTTTTTCCTGTGTTCTGCCCCCCCCGCCCCCCTCCCCCTCGCCCCCCCAGCAGGCAGTGATTGATTTAAACGGGCAATGATTCATGACAATCGTGAGAATCGTGCTGGCAACCCAACGCTCACAAGTGCTTCACACATATTTTGACATTGAGTCTTCACAATGACTAAAAACCAGAAGTTGTTGGAGGGATAAAAAAACTGAAAAAAAATAAAATGCCCGTAGTTCAGAAATGTGCAATAGGATTCAAAACAACGTACTGTGAAATAGGGGACATGGTGCAGGTTGAACTGGAGCATTTTAGATGTATTGATCCGACTGAGGCACATTACCAAGGTTGTACCACAGATTAAACCGTGTTTATTCAACTTTTAAACTGCAAATGTTCCTAAATTATTCAGCATTTCCCTGTATGTTGTATCTGGGCTTTGAAACCCCTGTCCCCCCGGTGAGCTTCAGAGTTAATGACTGCAGTGAGCACACACATACACTCACACACACATGTGTAAGCGCACGCATACACACAGTTTCTCCCATCCAACACACACCGCGCCTCGCCTGTGTGCTGCTGCGGTAATGACCGCCTTTAGCCCTGCTACTGATCTCATATGCATGTCTGATTTACATATTTCCCAGCACCCCTCTGAGCATGGTGACTGCGTGACCTTTTGATGTTCTGCAGTGGGCGAAACAGACACAGATGCTCCCAGACACACGCTAATACATCGGCCATCATTAGATGTGCCGAGAAGCGCGGAGGGCCACTGATAAATGTAGTCTCTGTGATCGCTCCACCACTACACTGCATTTAAACAAAGTCTCACACACACCGCCCCAGCTTTTTAATCCAAATATTTTTTTTCTCCCTCTGTTGTCAAGGTTATGGGTACCAGTGGAAACCCGGCGCAAGGACAGGAGAGTGATTATCTGTTGCCTGGATAGACGTAATGCGTGATGTACATTAGTCTATTAAGAGAAAAAAATGTCTCAGCATTCAAAGGGTGTTGGTGGAGGCAAGTCATTCAAAGTGTCAGTGTCGGACCAGACAGTGTCTTGCACACACACACACACACACACACACACACACACACACACACACACACATGCTTGAAGTACAATACCTGGGATGAAATACTGTTCTCTAGCTAACGGAGAGAGAGACAGAGAGAGTGAAAGTAAAAAAAAAAAAAAAGAAAAGGACAAAAGGATACTGTAAGAGGAAAAAAAAATGTGTGTGTGTCCAAATGACAAAGAGACACAGAAAATCCAGTTTGAAGGAAGCTGAGGTTAGTAAAGAAAGTCTGAGGGAAAAGCCCAACAGGAAGAGTGGACAGGAGAAGACAGATGGGGTATTATACTTGATCTGTGTGTTTGAATGATTAATGTTGGTCTCTACAATCACTACAATCAGGGAACATAGTTTTTTTCCCCCAAAAATAACAAAGAATCAATTAATATGCTACATTAACACAATAAAGCATGTAGGATTGTACGCACATGTGTGTGTGAGTGAGTGTGTGTGCGATAGTACCTGAGCAGCGGAACTTCTTGCTCTTGATTTGCCCGATGCGTTTGTTGGCGAGCCGTCGGGGGCTGGTGCAGCGGGCGCCGCTCGTCTCGATGGGATTGTCCTGCAGGTAGTCTGCCAGCCACTTCAGATGGCAGTCACAGATAAACGGGTTCTGGGCTAAGTGACTAACACACACACACACACACACACACACACACACACACACACATGGAATACACACATACACACACAAAAAAAAGTGAGCTGTCAAACGACAGCAGAAACCATTTTTTTTTCATTTTATTATGGGATGTTTCTAAAGGTGCTATATATTATAACATAGATTTCACACTGAGACATTTGACACTTGGAAATTGAATTTAAATTGTTGGATAGCACCAGTCGTGCTCTACAGTAAATGCTCAATGATTTCCAACATGAAATCATTGACCATTTAAAACACATTTAAATATAGTGTATGCAGGCTATAAATTGTTAAATAAAACAAATTAACCTTCCTCAGCAGTGGATGGCCACCACGTTATGACATTTTTTATTTCTATGATGCATTATTTATTATGCATGATCATCATGACTCATGCTTTACTGCTAACAGAGAAGATTTAATAGGAAAAAATATATCAGGTTCACCTTTTATTCACCTTGATATTTGCAGAATTGTAATCCAATATTTTGGTCTCAGAGACGAAAATCAATAGTCTTTAAAAGATTGGGTCTTTAAAAAATAAATGATTTAGCTAAAAATCCATTCTTGAATAGAGGGATTGTAATAAGCGTTTTTTAAGCTGATGAATCTAAAGTATGAATGTTTATGTGTATTTCAGTGTATTAGGGTCATATGTTCTAAAGTGACACTGCTTAAAATTTAATTTAAGTGATTATATATTAAGAATTTTATAGCAAATATTAATTTTCGGATTACATCAGTGCCAGTAACTGCTCAAGTTGTGTTTTGTGTGTGTGTGTGTGTGTGTGTGTGTGTGCATACAGTGTTTGTATGGCTCTTAGTGAGGAGAAGGTTCCCTTGGCGATGGTCTGGAGCTTGTTGTCATATAGTGAGAGTAGATTGAGGTTGTGAAGGTCCTGAAATGCATCCACACGCAGACACGCTATCTTATTAGCATTCAGTAACCTGAAAGAAATAAGAGAGAGAGAGAGAGAGAGAGAGAGAGAGAGAGAGAGAGAGAGAGAGAGAGAGAGAGAGAGAGAGAGAGCATGATTCCATCCTGTTATCATTCTTCTATGAGTGTTCCAAATGTTACAGGTCAGTGGCGGTGCCATTCAATCATGATGTCTCCAATCTGATGACAACGGTTTAGCTAAGCACTTTTAAGCTGAATATCAATGAGATGCGGATGTGTGGTCTGCACCTTGCTGTGTGTGTGTCTGTGTGTGTGTGTGTGTGTGAGAATCTACTTACAGTAGCTGCAGAGAAAACAGTCCCTCAAACAGTCCTTTGGAAATCTCGGTGATCTTATTCCCATATAGAACTCTGTGGAAAACAAACATTACAAATCATACCTGACAACAAAGTAACAGTACGCAAATAAAGATTCAGCATGTAGAGCATCTTAAACTACAGCAGTGGGGTTTGTCATGTGTCTTATATTCACCGCTGTAATGGATGGGAATTTAAGTGTCTTAATTTAACAAAGAACATTTTATTATTTATTTGCTCTACAACTGCATTTTCGTGAGTAGTTGACATTACGTCAGTGCCTGATGCTGGGACAATCTTTAAAGGGCCCTAACATGCACTTTTCCAGGTCTATATTTATATTTTGGCACGCTACTGCAACATCTTTGCAGGATTTATAATTCAGAAAACCCCTCATGTATCTTATACTGGCTCTCTATGTTCATTCTCCATGTGAAACAGGCTGTTATATCACTCCAAGTTGTATTGACCATTCATGTTTGAGGCTTAGGGTTAAGAGGGGACAGGCAGAATGCAATGATTACATGATGATATGCTAATGATATCTCGGGACCTGTGGGAGTCTGTTGATGATTAACCGAAATGGCGTCTGGACCTAAAACGCTGACAAAAGTTTCTTCTGGGACTCCAAACAATGACCCACAAGCCTGAAAATGAAATCTTGGACCAGATCCGCGCTGGCTCCACCGGATGCACAGAAATATTGGAAGTTGCACCCAGAGGCTAATCTGTTCTGACACTGTGTCCCCTTTAACACGAGGCTTCACAGTTCTTCCAATCCATCATGTTAACGCAGCGTAATACACAGGGGGCAGCGCTTTGGCTCCTTACTGGAGAAAAATCATGCAGAGAAAAACATTAGGATAGACCTTAATGAATAACGATAAGCTTATTTTCTAAAACACTACCAGTGAAAACAATAATTCTGAATGAATGCCAACACCCTCATACTCAGGACATTGAGGAAAAAAAAATGTTGCATAAATCTGGCTCCAGCTCCGGTGTGAGGAATTTACGCTGTTATCAGAGTTTTTTTTTTTAAATACATCAGATTACATATAAAAACAGGTCAAGGCCGAGACTGCCATTGTATTGCTCAACAAATACCTTAGATACACACACCTACACATAAACACACACACACACACACACACACACAAAGAGAGTTATCAGTCATCTCTACGCTCAACGGCGAGTTGAGCTGTGTATGTAGGCAGATTAAAGACATGTGTTTTAGATTGGCTTTTATTTCATTGTGCTGAGTGGCTGTCCCTGAGAGACCTGAGGTTGGGAAAAGGACGCGGGAGTGGACGCTTCATTAATGCCTCACACACACATTGGCACATACTGTTCTGCTCTCACACACACACACACACACACACACACACACACACAGAGAGGCAGAATCGATGGCTCATTTACGTCCACTCTAACCAAACACTGACACACAATGAACACACAGCGGCGCTTGATGCGAACGCCACTCTGCATGTGGTGTGTCAGCGTGAATGTGTGTGTGTCCCGTTCTGTCTGTGGTGAATGTGTAATGAGGTGACAGAAGCCTCCATTCAGCAATTCAGCATTTATGAATTATTGATTTTGGAGAGACGGGACCTTAATATAACTCCTTCATGAAATAACTCTACATCCCTCACCCCCCCCCACCTCTTCGTTTTCTTCACTGAAGCTTCACACGCAAAGCAAACCACCGGACCTGTGACTCAGGCCGAGGAGAGAGCCGCCGTTTTTCTCAGAAGATAATCTAATAAAATGTCTTTTTAGATGTCTTTGTTTGATAAGTTCTGTCAACAAAAAATTAAGACTTTTTTGTTTTTTGTTTTTTCTAACAGTAACATACGCCCAGAACTACTGGCTGATGTCCGGAAATGTGCCACCACTACAAAGAAAATCACAGGAAAAAAACAGTCAGAGCATTCAGGGGTTTGGAACAAAGTAGCAGGTTAACCAGAATTCTTTGGAGGAAAAAACTACACTATGAAACTGGAAAAAAAAAATCACAGCAGTTTGGATCATCTGGTGAAACTCGTAGCTTGTTATCAGCCTGCTTGATCATGTGACGGCTCACTTTTCTCCCCTTGTCTTCAAGGATTTCTCAGCAGTGTCATTATTATTGATAGATTTGAGGCCCTGAAACTACTGCAGAGCTCCTGCTTTGATAAACTGTACTTATCCTGAACTGATTTAGGAGCAGTGAGAAGTTTAATATCCTTGCAGGAGACTCACAGGGCTCACATATCGCAATGGAGCCTCATGGTAGTTTCAGCACTGAAGTAGTTTTATAGTGACTACATGTTCCAGTCATGTCTGCAACCTATGTCTCTCTCATGTAAGCATTTGACACTCATTTAGCCTGCATCTATGCTACTAGTTAGAAATCTAACTCCCTCCCCCTCTGCAGCCTCTACTTGTATTTAGCTGTCCTTGAATGTTATTGTGTCTTTTAATACTGTATGTGTTCATGTTTGTCAGATGTTGTGGAGCTCGGGCTTTGTTTTTGAGCTCGGTGACAGTCCGGTGTCAAGCTTGATCAGGTTTGTTCCGGAGCATCACATGTGTGGAGCCACACAGCCAGGCGAGAACACATCTGGCATTGTTGCAAGAAACGGTTCAAAAACCTTGACGCGAGCGTCCTGTCTGGAGTACTCACAGCGAGTTGAGGGAGCGCAGGCCTTGGAAGGCGTCCGAAGCCAGCTCCGATATCTGGTTGTTACTCAAGTCTCTGTGAAGAGCAGAGCATGGGGAAACAAGAAATAGAAAAGGCCGAGAATCAAAGAGAAGGTGAGAGAGAGAGACACGGGAAGTGGGATACGAAGGTCAAAAAAAAAGTCACAAACAGGACAGGAACAGAAGTTTGTAAGTAAGTGTTGTTTTTTTTGTTTTTTTTTCCGTGGATGGTTGCCAGCATGCACAATACATATATCTGCTCATCTACTCACATTCTGCGCAGCTTCTTATAAGGAGAAAAGGCCCCAGCTGGGATCACCTTGATGGCGTTCTGCTCCAGTCGTCTGGAACCAAACATACACACAGACCATTGAGGAGCAACATTAACATTCCCCTATCACGGCGCTATCTCTGCTGTATCGCGGGCTGCTGCTCATTCCGGGGGGCTCCGGCTGAGGGGAACATTTCCAGATAAGGCGCTTTGATGGCCGTTGCCAGAGTCTGTCATATTCCTCTGATCTTTTGCCCTCTTTAACATGTGCACGCTCAGACAAACACACAAGCACACACACCCCTAACTGTCTGGGCAGCGTTCCATTAAGTGCCAGACTGACTCAGCGAACCGTTCAGCAACCTTCTCTAAACATTTCAAATGTTCAGTCCCCGTGATGGGAACGGCAATGATTTGCAAACCAACCGTTTGATTGTGAAACATTTGCCTAAAATGAGTTTGTTTTTCATTTGCTGTTCTGTTCTGTTCAGCCCTACTTCAGACTTTGTTCAGCACTAACATGACTGAAGGGTCACACAGGAGCTTTGTATTCTAGTCTGTTCTATTGTTACTTACACAATACCTGATGTATGTCTAGTTGAGCTGAGGCTAAAAATGAATTAAAAAGTCCTCAGTACAAAACAGATGGAGACAAATTTAAGTCTCAAATCATATGGGAGAGCACCAAGTCATGTATTAGGGTATATCTAGTATCAAATAAAGTCACAAGTGAAGTGAGAAATGGCCAGATACAAAAGCACAAGTCAAGTGTGAAATCAGTTGAGATGAAGCCAAATTGACTCTTTATTCAATGTAGACAAGCCCAGTCCAAGTCAAGTTTTTATATCTTGTCAAAGCAGGTCTCAAACAAGCCTGAGTCATGTCTCAAATTGATCAAAGCAGGTCAAATCTCAAGTTAAGTCGAAAATGAATCAAGGTACGTCAAACTCTCAAACCTCTACACATCTAAAATCAAATAAAACAGATCCAAACCGTATTCAAAATAGATCAAGAAACGTCTAAGTTGTCTTAAGCCAATCCAGACTAATGCACTGAAGTCTCTAATCTATTTATAGCGGGTTAAAATGAAGTCTAAAACTGATGAAGGCAGGTCAAGGTCTCAGTCGAGACAACACAAGTCATGGTTTATCTTGTCATAGGTGGTATCAGGTCAAATTGTAAATGGTAATTTGATTGTTTTTTTTGTTTTTAACCAAGGACCCATTTATAGGTGGACTGGAGGAGCCGGGAATCGAACCCACAGCACATACACAGCCAGAGCTGCCTTCAAGTCCCAATTGCATTGAGAAAACCACAAGTCAAGTGTCAAATCAGTCGAGACAAATTCAAATTAAGTCTCTAATCAAGTTTCTGAGTCGTGTCAAAGCAGGTTTCAAATTAGGCCTAATTTTCTCACCCAAAACTTGCCATTCAAATGACATTGCATTTGAACATTTTTCCATTCAACTGACACTAATTCCCATCAAAGCATAGACCTGTTTATCAACAGAAAAGGATTTTGTTTAGGCTCCAGATCTTATGTCTTGGACATTTTTTTGCTGTGAAGTCAGTCCAGGTCTTCAGAGAGACAAGTGTAAGAGCAGGCAAGTCTCAAATTTCTCTCATGTCTGAGGCCCTGTTGATACTTTCCCCATTTTAAATCTGGTGGCTCTAATCCTTCTCTTTTTATTTAGATGCCCCCTTTAAGATAGAGATATGATCTGTCTTGTCCTTCAGATTAATCTTTCGATTCATTCTCTCTCATCCCTTCATTATTTTCTTAAGCAGGAGGGAGCTGCATGACCAGGCTTTCTCATTTCACAGATGTGTGGTTTTATTCCACTGCACAGAGAGAAAGAGTAGTGAAACAGAAAGGTGGAAAGAGACAAAGAAGGGAAAAAGGGAGAGACTCACAGTGAAAGAGCAGGAGAAATATCACCGCGCTGGGCATGTGTATGCATATGTGCATGTACTTGTGTATGCATGTGCTGTACAGCAGTACAGCAGGTGTGTGTGTGTGTGTGTGAGTGTGTGAGTGTCTTACATCTCAGTAATGGTTTCAGGCAGATTGGTGGGTATTTCACTCAGCCCCTTGCCTCTGCAGTCCACTATGTTGTTACTGCAGGTGCAGGACTCTGGGCACTGTAACACACTGCAGGAGGAAGACGATGACGACTGGTGACCTGCACGGAGACACAGGGCCGATATTATCCATGGATGATATCTTATGCTCAGGAAAAAAAAAACCCTATGGTGAAAGATGTTTCAAGGTGACAGACTTCGGTGAAGGAAAATGAGAAAGTGAAACGGTGGACAGGAAACAGAGTGGGAGAACTGTCCCTAAAAGTGATAGTGCCCTCGTCTATATGATATATTACATTTAATCCTGTGCTGTTGTGTCTAGCCGCTCTTCCGTATAAACTTGGGGGAAAATGTGATCTATAGCCTAGACGAGGGAATGCGATGCGTGGGGTTGAAGCACAGCCATGCGTGAATACTTGCCTTCGTCCTCATCTTCTAAAGGACGAGCGAAAGACGGTAAGAAAAGAAGCAGACGAGACAAAGCAAAAAACAGGTTTGCCACCAGTGGATGCAAATCATGAAACAGCCAAGAGAAGGAAATAGTTCTTCACACGCACGCACACACACACACACACACACAACGCATCATACAGCACTCTCTCCCCTCTTTCCTCCCAACCAACCTGTGCAGACAAACTCCTTCTTCTGCACCTCGGCCACATTGTGCCCCCTCAAGTGTGGCGGGGCCATACACTGCGTGTAGAGACCCAGGCGGGGGCGCTGTCGCAGCCACTCTGACAGCCAGGCCACGTGGCAGTCACACTGCAGGTTGTTGGAGTGCAGGCGACTGGGAGACATAGAGAGAGAGACAAGAGGAGGTGGGGGGGGAGGGGAAAGAGGAGGAGGAGCAGGAGGGAGGGGAGGTGATAGGAGAACAGGTGGGGGGGGGGGGGGATGGGAGATCGATTTCGAGGACAGGGGAGACACGGAGGAGGGAGAGGCACAAGTAGGGATCAATCAATCAATCGTACAAATGAACGCGGATGAGAGAAGTCCCCCCCAACCCCCCGCAATGGTTACGTGCGTCAAACACTGCGGCACAAACTCACAAGGTCCGTAGCTTGGGCATGTGGTTGAAACTGGCCACGGACAGTCGGCTGATGTTGTTGTTGTTGAGGGTGCTGCCATGAGGGAAGAGCAGAAAACATGATGCTTCATAGTGGACATGTGGTGTCATCGATGCCATTTTGAATGAATTCTGACAACAAGGCTGTGTTGCATGTGACGTTTTTAAAGCTTGTTTCTAGCTATCCACCCCAACAGCAGCCGTACTGTCTAAGCGGCTTCTGCACCATGTCTCTTGATTTAAAACCATCCATATGTCTTGTTGCATCATGCCGTCATTTCCTCAAACTGCAGGATGCATAGCAAATGTTAACAGTGAGACATCCTCTGATGAGCGGACAGAAACTATAATTTCAATAAAAAAATAATGACAATAATAATAATGTTGCATTTGCACCACAACATTTAGATTATTAATATGTGTCACTGGGAACATGAGTGAGCTCCACAGTGGCACGAGGCTGACTTTAGCACAGAAAAAAATGGTTCTGTACAGCGTGGCGAGCTAATAAATGAATTATGACGGCGATAACTCGAGCTGACATTAGGAGTCATCCCTGAATACATATGAAAGTGTCCCTTTTCTTTTTTTTTTTTTTTTTGCACATGCTGTACCGCCAATGCAGTTTTTCCAAAGGTCAACAGGGATATTAGCTGCTCTGTTCCGTATCCTGCTGCTGTCGTTCACCGAACCTCTGCTGTTGTTAGCGGCTTGACCGAATAAACAGGTACTCACAGCACTTCCAGGTCACGTAACGCTCGGAAGGCTCCATCTTCAATACAGCTGATGTGGTTGTAGTCCAACTGGCTGCACACACACACACACACACACACACACACACACAAGAAAGAGAGAAAAAAAGGAGGCTGCTGTAAGCCGTCTTACAGTATATTTTCAGGTGAAATTCAAGCCCAGCAAGCAGCTCCGGATGAAAAAGCATCAACTCCATGGCCAACTAATCAACAACCCCTCTGAGTCCCTCTCACTACTTTCTCTTTTGGTTTAGTTCCGTCTTCTGAGCTCTTTGTAGATGGATTTCTCAACATATCCATTCCCTCTTCCTGCCCTCTTCTATCTGAAGTCTAATTTGTATGCCGAGCTCTTTACCTCCCCCCTTTTCTCAGAATCGCTTTGCTGAAACAATTTAATTAAGACATAAGGACAGTAAATCATGTGCTGTCACTCGTAAGCTAATGCGCATGCACGCGCCCACACACACACACACACACACACACACACACACACACACACACACACACACATTTCTGCTGCCCTGTCCTTTTACAATAATTGAAGGCATTTCAAAAAAATTATCTGATGTGGAGAAAGAAAACAGGATACGTAGAAATTGTTGGCAATTACTTTACCTGTGAAATGACCAACAATTATCTTCAATCATCATAACTATGATTGAGGTAAAACCGAAGAAAGAAAACAACACAAATGTCAGTGACACACACAGCACACACACACACATGCACGCACACCGCTAATGAGCAGCGGTGCCAGTCAATAGCAGGAAGCAGGAGGCACATGACATTTAACACAATGAAATATTAATGCACAGGCACATGGGGTTTGTCCACACTTGCAAAACTGGTGAAAAAGCATGTGCATGCATACATATGCAAACGCATGCATACTGTATGTTGACACACACACACACACACACACACACACACACACACACACACACACACACAGGCAAACCGAAAGTATTGTAAAGGTGCCACTTACAGGTTCTTGATCTCCACAGCCCCCCTGAAGGCTTTCCTTGGAACCCCCTGGATCTGGTTCTCGCTGAGATCACTGTACAGAGAGAAAGGGTAGAGAGAGAGAGAAAGATGCAGAGAGGGAGAGAAAGAAGGTGGGGAGGGTTAAGCCAAGCTGTCACAGAGCCACTTGCTTTGCAGCACAAGTACTTGATGTAATCACCAAAATGCAGCAGGGGAACTTCAGAGCCAGACAGATCATCTGTAAAATTGAGTTCCTTGCACACAGAGCACTCTTTGGCGGAATATAATCAGCTGCCTCTATTCATCTCTCAGTGACACAGAAAACGCTGCTTCTGACAAGTGTCCACGTATATGGAGCCAGACGCAATTCAATTGTCTGCTTTGAACATCCATCCAAGTCAGGTAGAAGATGCCTATGAGTGCTCAAACGACCTGTAGGGGGCACTAGTGACCTCTGCTTCCTTCAGAGCTTTTTGTTCCTCCTCTCATCGCTCCCACTCATCTCTCCCTCGCCCACCGCCACCCAAACACCCCCCCACGTCCTTTGCTTTTAAGGAGTGAGTGATGGATTTGTGTGTGTGTGTGTGTGTATGTGTGTGTGAGAGAGAGAAAGCATGAGCGCTGGGGTTTACAGAGATTTAATTTTCAGCCACTTTAACTAAGCTGCAGCTCAGAATACAACAAAATAACAAATGGAAACTCAGTGCGGTCAGTGAGACACAGACACACACACACACACATGCACAACACATGTGTGCTTACATCCTGTACATACATACAACAGAAGTACACTAATACAGACACACACATGAACAGGTGTAAGACTAAATGATCCGCCTGCAGCAAAGTGAATTACTGGCTTTCACTGGTTGGTATAGCAACTTGATTTAGTGAAGGACATGCTGTACTGTAGGAGCCAGAGGGTTTGCATGCAAATAGTTACATGAAATGAGGTGTTAAGCAGCATTCTGTAATGCAGCCAAACATAAATAAAGTCATGTAAAGTTGAAGCATGGATTCAGCTGTCTGGAGCTGGCAGTTGTTGCTACATGAGAGCTTGCTGTCAAAAAAATTAATAAATAAATAATAAAAACCTAAATGTCAAGGAACGAATAACATAACCTTCCTCGGAAACAGACTGTCCAGCGTGTGTCTGCGTTTTCAGCCACCAGGCAAAGACGAGCCAGGCTCCAGACAGACGACTTGACCGTTCACAGTTGACCTTTCGGCTCCTCGACATGCTGGCGCCCTGTGACCTCCAGCATGCTAATCGGCTAGCGGCTAAGGCCCGGCCACATTCCTCACATTCCCCCTGCCTTTGATTGTATAACCAGCGCTGCAGGTATCATCCATCTCCCCGCGCTTGCCACCTGCCGCTTGGACACATGCATCTGAAGTGATGATTCCTTGCAAGGAGCAAACGGTTTGAACTGAAGGACTAAATGATACCATTTGTGTCATCAGCGGGGAAATGAAAGTCCCTTTTAGACGCCAAGCCGGTTTGAAACGTTTGATTGAAAGTTGAGACGGCAACGTAAACAGACTTCCACTGGTGACGCCAACGCAGATGTTAGTGTTGGTGCTGAAGGAAACAAAAGGATGTAAGCATTCTGTATTTAAACAGACACATGGATATAACCAGCTGATGAGCAAACTGCCTCCACACAGGACATATGTTGTAAGTGAGTTTCCTCATAGCCAAGATACATGACAATATATGTGTCTGCAGATAGGATGGAGATAAAGCCTGAAAGCTGATCATTGCTGCAGTCCGCAGTCTGTGGCTCTTTCATATCTACAGCATCTGGCTGATCATCATTAATAGTAACATTCTAATAATAAATCTGTGGAGGTTACTGCGTTATGCAAAAAGTCAAATTTGCGCTGAAACTTTTGGTTGAAGGTTAATTGACAGAAATTAATCATTCAGTCATTTATTTTCTTCACCTTCTAAAATCGTTTCTTGTAAGTTACGTAACAAAACCGGTCTGAAGATTTCCTACTTTGGCTTCTTGGGAAGTTTTACTACAAAATAATTGGTAGTTTCTGCACCAGTAAATTGTGATCCATCATTATCTTGCATATATACAGACGTCACAAGACCAACACATGTCAAATGTAAATTCCTCATACATAAACAAAGCCAAGT